>OMNN01100237.1:41095-59259 GCA_900302755.1 Chromis chromis | reverse complement strand
AAGACGGCATACGAGATGTGCCGACGTGACTGGAGTTCAGACGTGTGCTCTTCCGATCTATCTCTCAGGGTGTCCTGGTGCCAGACCCCATAGGACACCCTGAGAGGTCCTCTTGTCCATGCCCAATGGTTCAGAGCATTTTTGACCACATAAGGGGGACCAACACAATATTAGGCAGGTGGTTATAATGTTATGTCTGATCGGTGTAATACTGTACAGTCTTAACCTTTATTACCTTAGTCAGGTAAATTTGTATTATACATAATATTAAAAGGTCTTAACCTCATAATTAAATTAGTTAAATTTATATTAGAGCTGCAATGATCAATCAATTATTTGTTAACTGTTAATTTAATCATCAGTTATTTTGATAACTGAAAAATTGATTTAAGTTTTTAAGAACAAAAAACTACATTCTCTGCTTCCAGTTTCTTGAATTTAAATATTTCCTGGTTTCTCTCCTCCTCTGTGACAGTAAACTGAATATTTTTGAGTGGTGCACAAAACAAGACATTTCAGGACGTCACCTTGGGCATTGGGTAACACTGGCTGCCAATTTTTCACCATTTTCTGACATTTTATAGACCAAGCAACTAATCGGCGAGAAAATAATTGACAGATTGACAATGAAAACAATGGTCAGTTGCAGCTTTCATTTGTATAATGAAGAATATTGTAGGTTCTTAAACTTGTTAGGTAGATTTATATCGACATTCTTACTTCTCTACTGGGAAGCACTTTCCTCAATGGCTGTAGTTTGAATGTGCAATGACTGATGATGACACTAGATTAATATTGGATTAGTCAAGTGATCACCAAAGTTAGGACATTGATGTATTTCATGGTACTGCATCCTAATGTTGTCAAGTCATTTCACTCAAAATTACAAACATGAGTTCAAATGTTGGTGGTGGGGGATCACCATAATGTCTGCATTAAATTGCAAGGCAATCCATCTCATAGCTGTTGAGAACTTTCTGTTTGGACCAAAGTGGTGAACCAACCATCAGACTGACATTATCATCCCTGAAGCCAAGCTGCTGGTGTGGATATTAAAAAAATAAAAAATACAGAAATTTGGACTATAACAGCAGCATTCTCACAGACAGGACCAAGTGTTTATTTAATTGTAGGACTCGATTTCATACAAAAATGCAATTGTACAAACACTCAAAAGAAAATATACTGGTATGTACAGTATATTACCCTATTGACTTTCTCATATATACACACATGCATGCCTGAACATACAAACTGATAAACCAGAAGCTGAGGCAGGATGGAGTGGGCTGTTTTATACAACCTTTGTGTGATCCTTTGGCAGACGAATAAATAGAATGACACAGACACTGCCTTGATGTCTGAGACAGAAATTTGTGACAAATGCACCATTAACAGGAAAGGGAGAGTTTTCAGTTGAGAAGGGTGAAAACTAAACCCACAAAAATGGATGATTCACTTTCAGACTTAATCATCAAGGAGAAGTTCAGTTTGGGATCAAAGATAAAACAACAGCTGGGTTCTTTCAAAAGTCATAATTGACCAAAATGCATCTTTTAGCAAAGGTAGTTTCAATGGCCATGAAAAAAAGGATTTGCTATATGCGAATCTGACATTGTGAGCATTTAAACATTCCTTAAATATATCTATGAAAATGTTACTGTAGCATACACTCACAGAATTTATTCCAGAATGAGCAAATGTCTCCATTTCTTTGTTTGTCTCCACTTTGGTGTAGGTTTTAATTATGGCAGAAATCTTAAGGTCAAGAGGATGTTAGCTTGGATACATCAACAATCTGTGGGCTGCGATGACAGGTTTGTGCCGAGTTTTGGGTTTAAGGGGATATAAAAAGTCAACGCTCTTTGATGGAAGGAATATAGAAAGATTTAAAGGCGAGGACGCGAAGGGTGGATCCTGATGACATTTTAGATTTCAGGGTTTTCTTTTCCAGGAGCTGCTTTGTGTGCTGAGTGAGGAGGAGATGAGCTGCCGGCAACATGAGGTCACAGCTGTTGTATCCTGATTGGAGATGCCCCTCAGCTTGTACTGTACAAGTTTCTTTTTTTATTTTAAAGACTCCCTCCCTGGTTTTGTTTCAGCGCACATCAGCACCATGTTCTCGAAGAATTCAACTGTGAACTGTGGTGACATCTGAAACAATAATAAGCTTTGACAGGGCCGTTCAAAGCTTCAACATAGTCAGGAAGTGTATCTTGACCAATACATTTCCTTTCCTAAGCCACATATTTATTGGGTTATGTGCCTTGTACAAATTTCCCTGTTACATCCATTACAATGTACTATATATTTATTTCATGAAGTATATCTTTTTTGTTGTTGTTATTTCATTTCTACCCATTGTAAAAAATAAATAGTAGAATCTTGAAAGACGCTTGATGAACAGTTCATACTATTAAAGGATCCTAAAAGTATAAACTGCAATCAATTTGTCTTTAAACTGTTTTACCATGCAGAAATTACATAGCTCTGACTAAAATGAAATGAGTCTTCCAGATGATTTTTTCATAATCTGCCACATAAAAATAATTGGAAATCAGTGGATGCATGTATGATTGGAAACAAATGGGCTTAGACATACGCCAATCAGTCTCAACAATGAAACCAGCTGCATAACATTGTGAAGCTAATTTAATTCTGACCCGTTAGGGCATGGACACAGGACCCCTGAGGGTGCCCTGTGGTTTCTGGCACCTGGGCGTTGGCAGTGGATCCTTTGGGCCTCCATGGTTTGGGCTTGTTCTGGCACATCCCATGGAAGCTTGATTGGATTTGGATATGGGGAGTTTGAGGCCCGGTCAATGCCTTGGGCTACTTGTCGTGATCCTCAGGCTGTTCCCGAGTAGTTTTTGGTTGGCAGGGCGAATTGTCCTACTAGGGGAGACCACTGAAACTGGGGACTGCTGTTGCCATTGGGTGGGTGTACTTGGTCCGGAACAATGTTTAGGTTGGTACTTGTTAGAGCAACATCCACATGAACGCCAGAACCCAGGGTTTGACAGCAGAATATTGCATTGAAACAAGACAATCAATGCTACACTTCACCTGTCAGTGGTTTTAATGATGTGGCTTATTGGTGTATAAAAACTCTCAGATCTAAAGATTTACTTGAAGTAATTATGTATTAGTTTTTACCCTGATTCTATCTTTAAGAATCAGCAGAGAAGGTGGAGAAATGACACCCAACACATTTCAAGAGTCGAATATAAATATGTTCTTTAGCTAGAGCTGAACCATTTGGGGAAGATATCTGAGATTTTTCAGACAGATATTGCAATTTGATTTGTGTTATAAGTTTTCATGTTCAGTTCAATATTCACTGTACAGTATATTTAAAACATGTGAAGGAGCATAACCACACGAGATACTATCAAAAGCGTGACTGTCACACAAGGAGGATGGCATGAATTTGCAAAACCACTGACACAACAGTTTAAATGCTGTGCCAGGCCTGCTGCATTACATATATCCTAATTTGCAGCCTTTGCAGTTCGCTAATTGCACTGCAATTTCTTTTTGAAATTGTTGGGCCCTGTCTTGAACTCATTAAATCACTGGGACAGTATTTGTGGATGTTTGTGTATGCATGTCAGATGGTGTGCTTGCATTAGAGAGAAAGTGTCCAACAACAAATCAAACACACTTGTGAGTCTGGGAAGGAACAGATGGTAAGGGAAGATGAGAGGAAGAAAACAATAGACAATCGCTGTCCTCAAGAGACTGTGTTTCCTCCAGGAAAGTGTGTCTGACAAAGGCAATAGAAGAACTAAATGAGAAAACAAAATCTGTTCAGCATTATTCTGTCAGGTACCACATAATTGGTACTCAGCTATAAAATGTTATTGAGGTTGTTGTTAAAGTCTGGCTTGTTTAGTTTTATCTGTGCAATATTGGAATATACAGTCATATTTGGCAACACACAACAATAACTGCAGGGCAACGATTCATGTGTTGGGCCCTTCAAACTGGCGTACACTTACTGACAGTACATTACATTATCAAAGCAGAGCTGCATGCGTGGCTGCAGTGTGCAATGATCTCTCACTGACAGGGAGCCAAAATGGCCACCAGAGGCCGAGGTTGACTGGGATCTGTGGCTGCCAGTGGCCCGTGACCACACTGGGAATGAACAGCGAGCGAGGGCAACCGAGGCCCCTGCATTAGGATACAATGGAGAAAGAGACGGCCCTCTGGGTCCTCATGTTACTACTGCTCACTGACTGCAACAATAGAGGCTTCTGTCAGAGAGAAGGATTTTTAGGGCATACTGAGGGAGGAAGGAAGCAAGAGGAGACATAAGGGATAGATTTAAGGTAGTGGGTTTTCTTTTCATTTCAAATATTTTAGAAAATGGTCACCTCTGATAGACATTTATGAAGAGGAAATCCTTTAAATCAGCCTTTTTTCATGCACAGGCAGTGGTTAAATTAGGTTGGAGCCCAGCAGAGCTCAGCTACGTCTCCTTCCTTCAGTATCACGGCATGACTAGCTCGTAAAAAAACTCAAAAAAACTTGAAATTCACTTTCAGACATTGAACTAACAAATGTAGAATATCGCCTTCTTTTCGTTGACTTTAATAAACAGCAGCAGCATCACACAGGACTCAAGGACTAATACTGTCTTAAAACTGAGAGACAGGCTGAGTGCAATTAATGCATGTAGCACAGCAGGTGACTTCATTATTTTTATCAATGGCAGGATTGTCAGTGTTTCCTGAGCCATCAATTATGTGCAAATTACAATAATAATAACAATAAATGTCTGCAGTGTATTTGAGTGCAGGCCTCTACAATTGGGGTGTTATTTGGGCTAATATCATGGTGTATTATTATCCTTCACAGCGCTTCAGGTGAAGTTTTGTCTTCAAATTCATTGAACATATTGCTGCATCAGGCCCTGTGATGGACTGGTGACCTGTCCAGGTGAACCCTGCCTTCACCCTAAGCCAGCTGGGATAGACTCCAGCCACCCGTGACCCTACAGAGGATGAATAGCGGTGTGTAGATAATGAATGGATGGATGGATGGATGGATGGACATTGCTGCATCACCTACATTGCCAAAATGTGAACAAAGTATAAAAGTAAAATAAACCAAAAATGAGAATCTACCAGAGATCTACTTTGAAAATGTGAGACTTGGGCATAATATGGGACCTTTAATAAGGAGGCTTCATTTTTACATGCACATTTACAGTCAGTCTGAACACGGCCCACAGTGATAATGTCTGCTCAAGGTAAATGTACAGTTCTTGTACGAACAAGCAAATGTTTGTGATCCTAGAAATATGAAATGCATTGCAGTAATTTTCCTAGAAAAGACACTTAAGCTTCTGTAAGGTTGAATTATTCGTCAGTTGATAAAGAAAGTAAACACGTATCTATGTCAACATTTTACTGAATGAAACTTGATCTTATCTGAAAACAATGCACAAAATCCCTCCCAGATATTCTGGATGTTAGTGTTTGATGTCTTGGACAAGAATTTGTTGTTGGGCCCAGACTTTGCCCACACAGGCTGGGAGTCGCCAGTGTGGATGAAGCTAAAGAGTTTTAATAACAGGGTCGACACATACATGGCAATTCAACATGCAGGAAAGGACCCTACATCAATCCTGTCACTCCTCGCAAAACTCCCGGCCCGGTGACATCACTTCCCCGGAGGACTGGAAGGGAAATCAGAGCTCCAGGTGGGAGGAGGGAGCAAGGGTGTCAATCAGCCTGTCAATTAGGAGGATAGGAGGCAATATGTCTGCTAAAACCTTACATAAACCCAGTGGTGTTTAGACAGACACATACACATACAAACAACTGGGGCACAGGGGTCACACCGCTGGAGAGGTGAATTAGAGGAGGGTGGGAAGCTTTTGTTTGACTAATCACTTTAACAATCTAGGAAAGTAGAAACACAAGAAAGGGAAAGTTTAAGAAGTAGTACAGGAAAGAAGGATAGGAAAGTCAGAGAGAAAATTGGAAGAAAGAAGGAGAGATCGGAACTACAATAAATACACTGGTTCATAATCTATTTTTGTTGCACCCTGGAGCAGTATTATACAAATGTGATTCTTGTGTTCCGTTTTTTTGTTGCTGTAAAAATTCCTGTCTTTAGTTTTTCTTAATAGCATTCCTTCAGTTGACTCCAGGCTGCCTAAAAACATCCGTGTGGAAATAATAATAACAGGAAAAGCAAAGAAAGCAGAAAAGAAAGAATGAAATTGCCGAGAGCGAAGCTACTTCTGTGATTTAGACAGCACGTACCCCTCAACACACTCCACGCACACACACTTTTCTCCATGATTTACGACAGCACATTGCCTAGATCACAGATCCCAATCTGAACACACACAAGGCAGACACTTAAAAAAGACAGGAGGACACATGTTTTGGCTGACTGGATACTGACGATGCTTCAGGAACAAGACTGCACACGTTTAAACACGAGCATGGCTTCCTGAGGAAAGTGGAATAATCCTTGATGAGAGTGATTAAGAGTCACTAAAGACATGTATTGTGGAGAAGGAAAACACTGTTGCACTGTGGAGCCCGTAAATAATCCCTCTTTACACACTCTGCTGTCAAAAGTGTCTGTGGGACACAGAAAACAAACACAAAGGGCTTACATATGGTTCAAGGATATCCACCTTAAAACATAACCATATAGTTAAACAAAGCTGCTAATCAGCTGTTGACAATATGTGTTATATGCCTTTGTCCAATGGATCAATTTTATGTTATGACTACAGACGTAAATCGTCATGGAATGGACAAATCTACATTGTTTTCCATTGACAGGATCCTTTTTATAACAGAATTAAATGCAACAACAAGAATTACTGATGACTTTTCCTTCTCTGCTATATGCATCCCAAGAATTATTAGCTTTTTTTTTCTGGTTACACATAGAACCCACATTCAGTGAGCTCAGGCATGTTGTCTGAAGTTTCTGGGGATTGTGGGCAAGTAGCAAGAAAAACTCTTGATGAAACTCAAGCAGAGAATCCACAAACTAAAGGAATGTGGGCACAACGGGAAGGTAAATCACAACACTTCATCAAAAACTAACTTGGACTAAACCAAAGATTCCAGTCAGTGATTAGTGCCATTAGTGCCATTAATGCCTTGCTCAAAGACAACTTGTGTGCAACAAGTCATATTTATGTGGAATGATCACAGGGAGAGCTAAAACAACATATAACTTGACATGGATATCAGCACACACAAGACAGAAACTACACATGTACATGTACACACAGACACACACACAAACAATCTTTTCGCCGAGGGTACCGTTTTATTCAAAACAGTCTGAAGCGGACGTGGCTCCAGCATCTTCCAATAAAACATAATTTATAGGCTCCTGCACTCTTAAAAACAAATGGCACTAAGCAGCACGTTATTCACTTGGTACAAGGGCCAGACAAACACTCTCACAGTTGTCATCCATATTTACAATGAGGTCGATGTATGTATGTGCTTGTGTACGCTTGTATATGTTCATAGGAATGAGTTTGATGGCAGGAAGGGAAGAATAAAAGACTAAATACAGAAATAAATCTTTTAACTTGTCCACTGTTTAATTGGGTACTTACCTCTGACCTAAAAGACTTAACGGTTAGTCACAACAGAAAATAAAATTTGAATTTGTTGTTGTCTGAGTCGCTGCAACATGTGTTTACATTTCTGAGGAGGTGTATGTTAGGCTATGTGACTATGCTGTACCTATGGTGTAGATTCAGCACAGAAGTATAAATCAAGTTTAATGGGTGATAATGGGTGTAAACAGAGGTTTGACATGTTGATCTCTTTAGCCACAACTTGCTTGATATAAATAGCGCACACTAGTGATTCACAGGTTGACACATAGGTCACGGGCGGGCAGGTTCGAGTTAGCTTGATAGAAAATATCACAGAAGATTATTTTATATTTACAAAAACATGTGAGGAGTTTTGCTCATAAAGATAAAAACTAAATGTGCTCCCTTTTGTCAGTGGACTCTAGATATGGACTGTATACATATATAGGTGTGTGTGTGTGTGTGTGTGTGTGTGTGTGTGTGCGTGCGTGTATAAACTGTATATACAGTCTATATCTGTTTATACATTTTTATAGTCTGTTGTTCTAACAGCCAGAGATTGCTCATACTGGACCTCGCCTCATTCATGCTGTTCACTTTCTCTCCACCATAAAACTAGTTTGACATTATTTCACATGATTCGATTTGTCAAAACAGGAAACATGCAACACAACGTGGCCTGTGATCCTGTTCAATCAATCAATCAACTTTAATTTGTAAAGCACTTAATCACATCTACAGACATTTCGAAGCGCTTTCACAAGAGGAAAGATAGAACCCAACAGAACCCTTCCCAGAGCAACAATATTATTGACAACAATAACATTCTAAGTATGGTTCACTGAGGCCCCAGGATGCCACTGTACAACACAGATAAACTGAAACTATGTTGTCATGCTTTATTGATTGATGATTTAAAAAAGAAGATCAGGAGTGGGGCGCTGAATGTGTCTTGTATGTAGGAGCAAACATGCTGTACGAGTTCAGTATTAACAATATAAGGGTGATAAATGATGAATTATTATTGATTTACAATTAATGTGGGAATTTCAGTTTTATTATTTTTAAGTTGCTGTGCATCTATCTTTGTGTTAAAGAACCCCAGCGATGGTTTTTACCTTGTTAACATGTCCACATAGAGTTATTTATATGCTGGAAGAAACATCATGAGTGAAATAAGCAGTGCCATGGTTGAGCATGTCCACCTTAAAACTACAGTTTACCAATGACAGTCTCATATGTAACAAACTCAAGGAACCAATCCTGTCAACTTAATGCATAGGGCTTTTTGTATCTTTATTCTTATTCTTCAGGTTGCATGTATGGTTGAATTACTCCAATATAACAACTTGCAATTGTGTACAATAGAGTAGTTTTACAGCAAAGGTGCATGTGAGCTGGTGTGCTTGAGCTGCTGTGAGTCTGGAGGGGTGAGGGGAGAGAGAGAGGCAGAGACTATAGATCGGCACCTGTCAGATTAAGCATCGTTGTATAGCTGCATTAAGCATATCTAAAGCAGGAAATTATTATTTGAATAGAAAAAAGTTCTAAATATGTAACTTTAATCACTGAATTTTTAGAGGTTAAATCACCAACTGGAGAGGGACTGACATCGTTCAGTATAGTAAGGTGTCTGTAATAATGATCCCTACCATCAACTACTGGGCCGGTGTTGATTTGACCAGTCCGCTGTTATTTAAACTTGACATTTAAATGCAATCCCTGTAAAAAACCCCTTGGAAGGCGGAAGGAAGTTGGAGCTAAATTCGACAAATGTGACTTTATCTCAACCCAAAGTGCCCTCTAGTCATATGCATGCAATTTGGTTGGCACCAATGCTACTGAATACAAAACGGATTGATAAATTGACCATAATTCTTAAAAGAAAAAGGTCATCCTTTATCAGCACTCTCAACATCAAACTGCATTGATCCTGTTAAGCTTGACAAATTGCTAAATATCCTTTGGCTCTGGTTCATGGGATACAGCCCCAAACTGCAAACAAAAGCCTCTATTTATACCTAGAAATACTCAAGATACACTGTGTCTACCTCTGTTCCTCTCACACACTCCAACACCACCACCAAGGTCAAAGAAAAAACACATTCTGTGCATACATGTCTGCCTCGTTTTTTTTCTGTGCAGGAGTGTGTGTGTGTGTGTTCATGGGAGGTTCAGGGCAGAGTTCAGGGAAACCCCACATACCCCATCTAGGCCTTTTAACCCTCAGGGAGAAACCACGATTCACAGAAACACACACACACACTCTCTCTCTCTCTTAAACCTCAGACTTTACCAGGCCTGACCTTGACCAGACCTGCCAACAGGATCACCAACAGACAGACACAAGGGAACCTGGGAAACAGGAAGCAGGAAGTGGGCCTTGTCCAAGCTGACTGTGAAAGCTCTGTTCATAATGAGTTGTGCATGAAACTCATGGTGTGTGGTAAAGTGTGTAAAGACCGACTTACACCCTTACTAGCGTCTAATAATGTAAATTGCCTTAATAGTTAAAGCCGTCTACACATCATGACAGTGCCCAAGTGTGTGTGTGTGTGTGTTCGCATGAGTTGGCGTATATGTTTGTGAAATTGCCCTGACCTGGGCAACATTTAGCACAGAGCCAACCAGGCTTGTGGGAGGGGGCTGCAGTGGGATCTCTGGTTTCAAACAGTGCTGGTGCCCTGGGACCAGGCCATGTCAAAGGGCCCGTCCCCAATGACCCATATTAGGGCCCTGATCCCCAATCAATCAGCACCGTGCTAAAAAGAATCCACAACAAGACGGCAATTAAGCCCCATCGAGGACTTAACTAAACACGTGTGAGAGATAGGGTTTGTAAGAGTAACTGTGTGTGCAGTTCTTTGACTCAGTGTTTTATGTAGAAGTGTGAGTGCCTGCCTGCTTGTGGGTTGAAGCCCCAGTCTACTCCGGACGTGCAAAGTAAAGGACAGAGGTGAAAAAAGTCCCAGTAGGATGTCTTTTTTCCAAAGTGGTATAGTATAAACACATTTAACAATTGAAACCCCATCCAAAAGTGAATGCAAGTACGGACAGAACGCCATTTTATGCCTTTGGCCAAGAAAGTTTCATCACTTCATTTTACATGTTTGGCAGTTTGGTACTAAGCAATTTGGGGATACTGCAATAGCTATTTCTTTTACTCTTAGTTAAACTATGGGTTGAGAAAACTCACTGGTTGAGAGCCTGTTCTTGGCAGGTTCAAACAGTAAGAGTTTCAGAGTGAGACATATTTTCTGAATCAGATCCCAAAATTGAAATAAGTTTTGCAGAACCCCTTTCGCTATTCTGATGTGGAGTGCTAAAGTAGATCAGCATGTGGCAGAGAAGAACTGCATCCAAAAATTGAGTGGGCCTGTCATCCCCTCAGTCTGAATGGGTGTGATGCTTGTGGTGTGGAGCAAATCATCATCAGTCCTGGCCAGCCTTGGAGAACCACAGCATTGTTGACACTGGCACCGAGGTGAGCAGAAATGAAACCGAAATCCAGACTTTCTCAATACTGTACACACAAGTTCACAGTCTGAGCTAAGAGCCTATTGTGACCAAAAACAGCACAGACTTTGGGCTGCAGGGTTGTTGGGTGAGGAGGGAGCCTAAATGGTGGACCTGTATCTAAACAGCTAACATGATATCATGGGATTACGTATAAATACCATGGCACTTTTCACTTGTCTTGCGCATTTAAAGCTTTTTGGGTGTCATTTTATAGTGTTAAAATAACAACAACAGCTGTCATGAAATAGAAAATTAGCTCTACAGACCAAAAACATTTTTTGTACCAGACTGTAAACATGTTTATGTCTGCTTTAAATTTGGGTATTTTAACAGTGGATTGGCTCATACTTGGAGCTCCATTGTTTTGGCACCTCCACATTGGATTCATATTCCATATTTGACAATAACAACTAAAGTGCCTTCATAAATTTGCAATTGCAAGAGTCAGTTTTGTGTGGAAAATTGTCAAGTAAAAAAAATAAATAAATCAAGAGATGCAGGTCAAATAAGAATGCTGCTAAAATGTAATTATCTATCTTATTGGAAGACCACAGAAAAAATGTGAAGGCACCACAATAAAATACTGCTGCAGGGAACGCAAAATAAGGCAAAAGCTATGGAGACAGCATGTGACAATAGCCACACACCGTGAGAGTTGTATGCTCATTAAATTTGGAAAGGAATGTTCACGGATTAGCTAATACACTACAGCAATTACACCATAATGATTAAAAAGTGCGATTGTGGTAACTTGTTTTTGCCCAAGTCAGCTGGAGGATCAGTCAGCTAGATATAGCTCAGAGCAAAAAATATGTAATAGATTCCCAAAATAATTATCTTAACACTTAATTGTAGCTTAATTTTGGATCCTTTGCTGATATTTGCCAGAAAAAAACCCTTGACGGTATCTTTTCATCCTCCTACACTTGCAGAACACACCTAGAAGGCAGTCCCATACACTGATTCTGTAATTACCAGCCGTCATAATAAATCATATGCTAATTATACAGACATTGTAAGTACAAACCTTAAACAACAGCTGCTGTATACGGGCAAGAGAAAAGAGCTTAGAGGGTATCAATCAAACTGTTATGATTACTGTACACACGCATTTGAGCGTCTAATACCTTTGAGCAAGCCTGAGCAAGCTTCAAAATCAACTGAGTGTGACATCTCCAAGTCATTACACATTTTGGAAACTACTTCCTTAAACTAATTTGTCAATCAACCGAGAGGGTGAGCGACGCACGCTACAGCCCTGTCGATACAAATTCCAATTACTTCTTTCAGTTTTAACTCTTTGATGCTTCGACTGTATAATTGGATTGCCAGTGGGGGCTAAAGGCAGCGGAGGCCTCATGGCCGTTGTCACGTCAGCTCCAAGGTCAACTTAATCCATTGTGTTGACAGCTGCTAATTACAGAGTCATCTGCAGTGTGTTGGTTGGTTTCTTGCCACCCAGTCGCATGCATGCAGAGAAACACAGAACATATATACATATACATACCAGTTGTAGGAAAAGTTGTGCTGGATGTGTGTTTATACTATATTACAGTTAAACACACCTGATTAGAGTAATCATTCTGAGTGTCAAGTTACACTCAAACAAAATCTCAACTGGCAAATTAATGGCAAACCTACAGAAAGTAAATAAAGGTCTTACTGTGTTACATAGATGCAGCTCTGCATACACACATAAACATATATAAATCTATTTGCTAACAAGCCAGCACAGTTGAAGGTAATCTGAATTAACACTTAACGGTACAATATTGATCCAGTAAAGTCTTTTGGTGTTTGGAGGACAGTAATGAAGAGACGGACAGCAGAGTGCATCTCCCATCCAACACTGTCAACCATCCATTTTCTTTAAAAAAGGGGGATATGTAGAACAAAATGATTGAGGATAAGAAAGGAGCAAAGAACATAGACAAAAAGAAGCCAGGGGGCAGCGAGAATTTGTTCTTTGTTAAACCTGTCTTTCCCTCATTCTCCAGAACAGAGTGGACAGAGGAGAGAGAAGAGGCACAGGGGAGGGAAAAGAAAGGAAGAAAGAAAAAAAATTTGCTATTTTTGTAATTGCTTTTTTTTTTTTTTGCCGGCGCTGAGAGAAAAGTGGTGGGGAAAGTTTTGGGAACTTTAAACAGCCTCGACAGCCAGGGTGCAGTGATATTAATCTTTTCAAACAGGGAGAAAACCCCTCTATTATAAACACAGACAGAGACTCCGGGATCAGCGGCCGTGTTGCGCAAAGTCTGTTTATCATCGCTGTCAGATTAAAAACTTCTACATCCAGTAAGTCAACGTTGTTGTTTTTTTTAAATATGAAAGGAATTACGAAATAAGTTTGAACATTTGGGAGCAAAAGAAACAAAACTGTAAACACAACTTTGACATTTTTATCACCTTTTAAAGCTGCAGTAGGCAGAAATCTGGAAAGGGCAAAAAAAAAGAAAAAAAGCCAGTACAGCCCGTCTCCCGCAGCTCTTCCCTCTTCGCTCTCTGTCCTAACCCCTTTGCAAAAGACAAGTAGGGTGCAAAAACACTAAATTTAGAAGTTAACAGTCACTTGCAGCTTCAAATGGGGTTCAAAACCTCGTTCCCTGAGTGAAAGTCCCCTGTTAATCACATGACTGTCACATCTTATGCCTGCTACCAACTTTTTAGGTCTTTTTTCCCTTTCAGCTGATATAGATGAAATGCCCTGTGATTGGTTGAAGTATCCTGCCACAGATTACACATTCTAAGGTCTGAAAACAGAAGCAGGAGGAGGTGAAGTCTCAAGTTGTCCACTTGAAGTACAATTTTGCCCAATGATGCCAACACCAGCTTTAAGTTGATGGCCCATTTACACACCCAGCAGACACAAAGCATAAGCATTTAATTGTGCCGGGTTGTGTTTCTGATCAATATTCAGAAACACAACTCAAAAACAATACTCTATTAGCTCTGTTTTGATCTCCTCCAACTGCTGAGTAAAATATTTGAAGGCTAAATACTCCACGGTGTTCACCAGCTAGTCAATAACTGTATCTTTCTATTATTTATTGTTGAGTGGGTCTCCGTGAGATGACTTTTGTGCCTATGAAAACATGGAGAGAAACAAAACGCTAAGTTGTGAGCCAAAGCTGTGTAGAGCTGAGTGGAAACGCAGCACTGGGTGATAATTCTCTGTGGGTTTGGCGCAACATGCAACACCTTTCACATTACACACTTTACAGCTGTTTTAACAATTCAAATGATGCAAATGTCCAACTCAAAAAGGCATTTTCCGACCTACAGTCCATGGGAAATGATTTATCAACCCCCCAACATAGATGCTTCACTGAAGCATTACAATAAAGTTATTTCAACCAACAGAGGTCATTTAAAGTTCAGGTTCAGTCCCATCTGCCCGCCTAACATTTGGCTGATGCAAATCTAATTAATCCAAAACAGATCAAAAAGAGAGCAAATAATCGCATTATGGACAGTTTGAGTCTGCTCTGTCAGAGTGAGGGCAGTTTGCATGCCGGCCTCTGTTAGGAGTTATTAACTGCCTCTGATCTGAGCTTACAGCTAAACCTCCCGTCGGCTCACACAGCTAATCGCACCTGAGCGCCGCCGACCCCGCAGGACCCGAGAATCAAAGAAAAACATGCAACCCCGAGTGTTAATGGTACCATCCTCCTCCTACTCTGCTAACACTGTTTTCCTTTCACTCCTTTCACCCTCCCGCCGTCTCCATCCTGCTCATTTTTTTCTGCAAATCAAGGAAGTATGGCAGCGCACAGAGAGAGAGACAGAGAGAAACAGAGAAAGTTGGGGGTCTACTTTTGGCAGGCGAGACTTTTTCCCCTCACCCTGTGTTTGTTCTGGCTCTATGAAAACATCTGAAGGGGGCAGGAGAGGAGAGGAGAGGAGAGGAGAGGAGAGGGAGGAGAACGTAGAGGAGGAGCGCCGACACACTAATCTGCTCCTCAATTAGTAATTGCAGATATAATGATGAGGTTTGCACTGGAAGTTAAACTAAATCAGAGCTGTGTTTGTGGGGCTTTCGACTTGGACATGAGTTCTATTCAAGTCACAAAAACTAGGATTTAAGGCTTGACTTGCTCAATTTTCAACATAATCGAGAAAATCTACCACTCTCATGTCATAAAGCTACCACTTTATGCACAAGCCGACAAGCTTAGATTTGACTGGAAACAGGGCAGTAGAGGAAGTCTGGCTGGTTCCAAAGGTAAGAAAAATCACCTTACCAGTACCTCGACAATAATTATTTATGTTACATACAGAAAGGTGAGACATTATAGAAAAAGCCAACATAAAGTGTCCCAGTAGGGTGCTGGGCCAGGCCCTGCTGCCAGAACACATTCAGTGCACCTTGGCATTAGGCCGTTGTCCAGCACAGGAAGTTGGGTGCGAGTCGTTTTAGGGTGGACTGAACTTTTGTGCGGGTTCCCACCTTAAGAACCGTCCCTGTAGAACTTCTTTCAGGGCCTTTTAAGTGGTGAAAAAAGTACCTACTCCAGGGAAAGTACTTCTGAGTGACCATGAGAAACTGAGACAAAGACATCTTCAACGTAAAATTAACCACTCAGGTTAACATTGTTGCTCCATTGTTCTATGTCCTACTTCCTCATAGAACTTGAGTTACGGCCAGTAACTACCACTTGTAATCATTTTGCTGCATGTTTTGATAACTATGTTGTCAAAGTTGTTGGACCCTACACTGCAATTGACACAGATAGGCTGAAAGGGCCAGCTACAGCACCGTTCCTGTTATCATCTACACCACCTCACACCTGCTCTGAGTTCCTGCAGTGGAAAGTTGCCTATAGATTCTCCAAGTTGCTGTAACACGACTTGAAGGATAAACACCATTCTTCCAAAAGATATTCCCTCTCGTGCTTGACTTAGAGTGCTGTCCAAGTCCAAAATTTCCCATTGGTGTTCAATTGGGTTGAGATCCAGTGACTCCGAAGGTCATAGCATAGGATTCTCATAATATTTATCAAACCATCCAGGGGACCCTTTGTGTCCAATAGATGGAAGCAGTGTCATACTGGAAGAGATCACTCCCATCAGGATAGAAATGTTTCATCACAGGGTAAAGGTCAGAACTCAGAACAACTTTGTATTGATTTGCAGTGACCTTCCCTCTACGGGAACAAGTGGAACCAAAGCATGTCAGCAAAATGCCCCCCACAACATAAGAGAGCCACCGTATCCCCTCAGTGTAGGGATCGAAGGGTCAGACTTTCCTTAAATTTGAAACCTATCTATATTATTTGTTTAACTCCTTAACATATAATGTTTTCCTTTTATTTTCTCTGAGGTAACTTGCAAAGTTTGCAAAATCATCTTATTCCCCACTGGTTGACAGTATCAGCTTGTTCTAACTCTTCATGATTACACTGACATGAAACAGAACAAGATTTGGATTCACAGCACAGGTTTGTAGTGACCAATGCACTAGTAGGACACTGATTGTTATTAGGTTAATCAGTAACAGAAAAAAGTATTGCAACAACATGTTGGGGGTTATATGAAAGACTATAGTGTAGGATTCCTGCAGCCTCCACTGGCTACCTCTCCGCAACCTCACAGTGACAACAGGAGACACGAGGTGTTAATTAGTTTACTTTAGATGAAATTTGTTACCTTTGGACTGACCCACGCTAGCAGGTTTCCCATGTCAGACATAAGACTGGCATCAATCTTCTCATCTAACTCTCACAAGAAGGCAAATGAAAATATATCCCAAAATGCAAAGCTATTCCCTTAATAAAGACTTGACTTCCTTGGAATGTGTTTGCTTTAAAGTCTTAAGGCTTCAAGCTGTGACTGGGCAAAAAACGTGGAGCAATAAAAAAATAAAGCGACAGCAGAAATAGACAGGCCTCGCATAGACGCATACCTTCCACATTTAATTATCAGGCTTCTCTTTGGAAGATCTTGGTCTGAACACTATTAAACCACTGTCTCTTTTAACAGTGAGCATCCAGAGTCTTCCTTTATTTCAGATCTGCTTTACTGTACTTTTCTCCTCTGGTCTTAGACAGCTATACTCAACACAAGCAGTCTGGACTATGAGCTGAAACCTCCAGGCTGTCAGCTTTTAGTGGGCCTGTGGCTACTCTCTAAAACCCAACCCTCGGGATATATATGAACACACACACTGTGATGTTTTGCACACCACAGACTGTATACTTTAGCTCACCGTGGAGGGGATGGAAATGAGAGCACAGACCGAAGCAAAGACAACACAGAGGACCTGAAGTTCATCTTGTGTTCAGGTTCAACAAGGTGGGTGGCAAGAAATTTTCCTCAAAATTTGTGAGTAACATTTGTGGATTATTCATCCCAAGAATACGGAAGTCACTCAGTTCACTAGCTTGGGAGTGACAGTTAAAAGAGAAGTAGTGCAAGGGAATTCAAGATATTTTACATAAACTGACAAGCTCCTGCACCAGATGTCTTTCCGAAAACTTGAGCGCAGGTTTTGATGCTTGAACAGCTGCGGTATGAGGTAAGCGGGCACAGGTCATCACGTGTCATCATTAGGTGACCTTGTCTTCTTGACGGCTGCCATGCTAACTTTACAGCTAATAAGTTGGCCGTGACACTAATGATGAGCAGCAGTGACGATCAGCCCACCACCACCACAGCTCCAGCGCTGTCAAAGGAGGCCCCTGTCTATTTAAATGAAGTCTGTAATGACTGTAATGACTCCAGAGCGCATGCTGCTCTCCGCTTGACTGCAACACTTTCCTTTAAAAGTTGGCAGGAAAAAAAAAGAGAAGGTAATTTATTCGAGCTTGGTTAGTGCAATATGGTGTCTGGCATGTTGAAGCTGAACCTTAGTGACTTAGAATCTTTCAGACCTGAGGACGAAACACTCCTTTAACTCCTTTAACACTTTTCTTGTACCAGTATTCATGAATATCATCTTCACAGTGACCCTTATGGTATTAACGTCAATGACACAATCGGCATTCTGGGCTGAAACTAGGGCTACATCCACACCAATACAATTTCATTTAAGATGATCTTTTAAGAATGTTTT
>OMNN01100237.1:14525-32292 GCA_900302755.1 Chromis chromis | reverse complement strand
CCACTGCACAAGCCAGAGGACCTCTCAGGGTGTCCTATGGGGTCTGGCACCAGGACGTTGGCAGTGGATCCTTTGGGTACTCTGGCTTGTGCAGTGGGGCCTCTGTCAATCAAACTTGTTCCACTGCATCCTGTTGATGCTTGATCAGAATGGGGTCTAGGAAGTTTGGAGGTCAAATCAACATCTTGGGCGATTGTCATGATCCTCAAGATGTTCCTGATTATTTGATGTTTTTGCCATGTGGTGGGGTGCATTTTCCTGTGGGGGTAGGCCAGTGACATTTGGGATTTACATTTGTATGAGGGAGTGTGCTTGTTTCGTGACAATGTTTATTAGGGTCTCTAAGTCTCATCAACATGGATGCCAAAATCCAAGGTTTTCCAGCAGAACACCACATAGTACCAATATGATCAATGTTATTCACTTCACCTGTCAGTGGTCATAATGTTGTGGCTGATCGGTGTATATGATCCCCCCCTTCCTTTTTCAGGCTTCTGACTGGCCAACATGGCTTTAGAGTTATAGTTATATCGCTGAATTATTGGTCTGGCATTTTGACAACACTTCAATAGTTTTTTTGCAGTTTTATGTAGACAGATTTGCTTTTTGAGAAAAAAAGGTGGAATTTCCTTTAAAAAAATGTCTTATGTAAAAGTTAAATACACCTTTGAAGTACACAATATTAAGCAGGTTCTACATGTGTGACTCTGTTCAGACAAGTTGTGACAGAAAATCAGTTTCAACAGTCCCAATATTCCCAGGCCATTGAAAACTACACACACACGCACAAACCTACTTTACTCCATTTATCGCGCTGACACCAATCACAGAAGGGTGCAAATGAAGGTTAATTCCATCTGATGACACATTCATCTTCATGAGGGTCCACGACACTTTTCATGTTTATGCGTATTTCTGTGTGTGGGTGTGTATTTTCATTATGATTTGACTTCCAAAATATCAACACAACTTCATGTGGGCCTGCTGGAAATCTGTGCCTCTACACTGTTATGAATTCAGTGGACCAAATCCTGCCTACATGCTGATACAACACTTTGCCGCCCTTTATGTGCCTGTTGAATCTGACTATAGTATCTAAAAACAAAAAACAAACTCACTCTTATAAGACAAGTGTTTTGCCAAAGGCAGGAAGGTCATATACAGTGAGTCACTTTATCACCGTCTCATTAGTTGAGTTGATGGAAAAGAAAATGGTTTTTGGAGCTGTGTGTCTGCACACTTCATTAGCTGTTATAATAACTGACAATAAAGCAGTGGGGAGCAGAATGACGGGGGGAAAGAAAGAGACAAGAGGCAAAGACGACAGGAGAGAGGTGAAGAGGAGAGAGAGAAAGAGGAGAAAGATGTGCTGCCAATGTCTGTGTAACAAAGCCACTCTGTATGTAATTGTCTCGTGGTGAGTGTTGTGGTATTTGGCACTCGGAGCATGTTGAAACTCAAACCCTTGCTGCGGACTGTCCCTTTAATGTGGCGGGGGACTAAACGGTGCCCTGTCATCAGCCTGCATTTTCTCGCAGTAGTTTTGTACAATCAAACGCTCACATGCAGGCATACAAATGTAAACACACGCACACCCACACGACCGCAACACACACAAACTATACATGCTCCAAACTAGACACGTTACACAATACCTTTTCATTTCACCAGCAACATACATGCATGCATGCATGCATACAGTCAGGCCGTGGCGGGCCAGGCTTCTCTCAGCAAGATACGGAAACCTGAGTGGATGTACAGCTAACTAAACACACACAGTAGAAACACTGAGGATTTTGGACTGTAGCACTTCCAGCTATGACTAAAGGTGAATTTCATTAAAGCTGGGTCACTCTCCAACCGAGAGAGAGAGAGAGAGGAAAGGAAGTAAGGAAAGGAAAAAAAAACGTATTAAACAAAGAAAGGAAGAATGAAAGAAAGCCTGAGGGAAAATGAGTTCAGTAAACTATCATCACCCCTGATTTCAGCCCAATAATGAGCCTCTTTCAGCGTGATAACTTCCTGCTACTGATGCATACTGATAGAGCCACGCTACCTGAATGCTGTCTGTTTGGTCAATCGAAACCATTCCCTGCCTGCAGACAAAACAAGTGGTGCAATCACCATCCATCCATCAGATAAGAAACAGATGTTATTCAGGGGCTGAGCTCAAAATGACACACACACACATACACACACACACACAGATGCACTAAGTTTATAGGCTTTCATATTTTATGTTGTGGAAAAATAAAGCTGTCTTGATGATTTGTTTGGATCTCCTCCTCATTGTATTTATGATTTTTTAAACATCCTTGATTGGTCACCATAATCATTATCTTCACTAAACTGCTCAATCACATCCAGAGACTACTGTCTTCATTCTGTCCTGTGTGTTTAACAATGTCTGTTTTTGTGTACACACAATCTGCTGTGGGAAGGATGTTGTGGGAGAGTCGGCTTTGCAAGAGATGAATTAAGCAAACCAGACAAAATGAGAGAGCAAAAATAGAGGTCAAGTTCAATAAAGGCTTATGTTGAGGATCGTCCAAGTCAGGGTATCTTCGTGGGGGTTTAGGCGGATGTTGGTTCTCCAACCCGAAGGGAAACCGACGAGAGGGGGCGAGATTTGACTGATAATTCTGGGCAACAGTGTTTAGAAAATATCCAGCCTACTTTATGGATCTGACTATGTTCCTGCAGTGCTGACAGGAGAACAGCAGTTTAACTGCTTCCTCTGTCAGGATCTGCTGATCTAAGCCTGGTTAGCTCCAGGAGACGTGACCATTCAAACCACAAAATAAATTTTTGTAATAAACTGGCAAATATTCCTATGGATCAAGGAAGGGTAGAAATAAACTGACCAGGTCTCTGTGGAAGAACAAACAGGCTTTAAAGCGTTTTCTTTCCATATTGCATCCCACAAAGTCAATTTTCATGGAATTTTAGACCGGATAGAAGGAATGTTAACTGGATTTGTTGATGAGTTTGTTTGTTGCAAGCTTGTCAAATGTAGAAGCTATTTGATCATCAAACTCCAGTAGGAGTGTGGGTCAAGCATATTGTCCGAAAATTATGCTAGGCATCTAAAAAGGTTAGGTTTCATAGGATATGAAGGTTGCAGCAAACTCAAACAACAAAAGTTCTAAACAAAATTAATAAAAGGGCCCTTTAACTTGCCATCCTAATATCAATAACATAGTAACCTAAGAATTAATTGTGTTCATACTGCAAAGTCAAAATGACCATGGAAGACAATCTAGTGTAGCCTGGGTTCATATCTGTGATGGATGATTCCAAGTTTGGAAGGAAAAAAAGAACACCTAACCCTAACCCTAACCCTAACCCACACAGTTTTTATCTTCTAATATTCAGGATTATTTCGCAGGTTCCTAAAATCTATATATCTTTAATAACCTTGATGGTAGAAAAAATGCATACTTCAACCATGAGTGCACAGTGCAGCACCCGGAGCATGCACAAGAGTAACATTGTAGTTCTTAGAAGCATTTTGACACAGTCTTGATTTATTAACTTCATAATTAGTTTTGCGAGATAAAACTCCAGCACTAACAAAGAAGCTCGCCAACCAACACACACTGCAACACTTCACAACACGTTTCAGCCAACTCTGGTGGGAGAAGAAAATAACTACAGTCTATTTCATTTGAAAATCCCTGTGTCTGGACAGAGTTGTGGGTAATGATGGGTGTCAATCTGAGCACTATCAGTATTTCGGCAGAGAGTTCTCATTACTGGAGACAAAACATTAATAACAGCGGAGCAGAGGAATCCCACCCAGACAAAATGGTGACATAGTGGATGAGACCGATGCAGCTGTACAGTTTGTTGTAGGCAGACATACAGGAATAGCAAATTCAATTTCAAGTTCAATTATCGTTAAAAAATGTTTACTACAGTTTCTGGGTTGACTGAAAATGACACTGGCCGTAAGGATGCTGCCACTGACTGGTTGGGGATAAAAAAAACAAATGGCCAATCCAGTCTGTGACAAAAATTGGCAACCATGAACAGGATGTCAGGCTGAATGACTGAAGTCATGATAGATTTCAAGAGTAGACAAATATGTGATCAATGTCTATACGTATGTGTTGATCAAAAACATGTACACCAATCAGCCACAACATTAAAACCACCTGCCTAATGTTGTGTAGGTCACCTTTGTGCCACAAAAACACCCCATTAGGGCATGGACATGAGAGCTCTGGTGGTGTCCTGTAGTGTCTGGTACCAGGATGTTGGCAACGGATCCTTTGAGTTCTGTAGGTTGCAAGGTGGTGTCTGTTGATCAGGCAAGTCCTGGCGCTATCCCATAGATGCTCAATCAAATTGGGATTTGGGAAATTTGGAGGATAGGTCAACACCTTGAACTCTTGATTGTGTTCTTCGAGCAGTTCCTAAGCAGTTTTTGCAGTGTGGCATTGCCCTTTTGGGGGAGGCTGCTGTCATTAGAGAGTGCCCTTGCGGTGGGGGTGTGCTTAGTCTGGAGCAATGTTTAGGAAGGTGGTATGTGTCAAAGTAACATCCATCAGAATGCCAGAATCCAAGGTTTCCCAACAGAACATTGCATTGTAACGAGATGATTAATGTAATTTACTTAACCTGTCAGTGCTCTCAATGTTGTGGCTGATCAGTGCAAATCTTCACCTTAAGGTTGCTGTTTGGCCATATATGAGTAAAATAGGGATGAGTTTCACTAAAGAACTACCAACACACAAAAATGTTTACAAAAATCACTTCCTGTACAACCAACAGCTGGATAAAGTTCGATAAAAATAAATGTAATTAAGTTCTATTGACTCTTTCAGGAGGCTTATGGGTAATGAAGGAAATTTTTATCGGAAATAGAAGAAAGGACATCTTGAACGGAAAAATGTCTTACAGTGTCTATCCTGGGAAATTTCAGAGCTTCCTAACAATATCACTCCTGTGATCTGCCCCTGCATCACATCTGAAAACAACTACTTCACCTAAACACATTTAATACTTCCTGTGTTTTCCTCAAAATGAGACGATGACGTCTGGTTAAGTAAGGCAAACGGTACAAGATGATGAAATCTGGGAGTCACCACAGAAATCAAAATAAAGACACTTTGATCAAACTAATACACAGTGTGAAAAGATATCGTAAAAAGTACCAGCATATCTCAACGCTCTACTGCTAACTTTTGCCCACGAAAGAAGTAAAAGTAGGTCAGTGGAAATTAGAGAAATGCAATGCACCTGTGGCTATATTCCCACATGCTGAGTAGATCAATGTGTAATTCGTTCCATCAGTTATCCTCGGTAGTGGCCTACGCTGGGGCAATGGGTGTTGTTTGGGTTGCTGAAGGTGACCGCTCAGAGGATGTGAAATTCTTTCACACTTCATTGAATGTAATTTCAACAACACATGTGGGGTTACAGTTCAACACTGCATGTGTTAATTTGCACTCTGAACATATCATCATTACGTTGCCTCTAACAGATGCTCAGATATTCAGAGGTAGAACGGTTTTGTTGGAGCGAAGTTTGTAAAGGATGTGGTGCCGATACCGGCTTTTGGTGTGTGTGTTTACGCGTGTGCATTTACCATCACTAGAGCTGTTCCATGAAGTGGCCGCGAGCACGCTGGGGTCTTGGGGAAACTCTGTGAACAGAGGAAATGGAGGAGGCTATTAGCATGGTTGTGACTCTTGGGCATAAAAACAGGTGAAGGTCAGCAGGTGAGGTGAACTTTCATTAGTTCCACTGTTTTGGGGGACTTTAATGAGAAAAACAGTGGTTGGAAACATCCTTTTGGAAATGAAATACTTTGGCGAGTGCCAGTATAGTGACAACAGGAGAAAATAGCCAATCAGTCAGAGCTGAGTATTTAAATTACCAGCTCAGACTCTATGTGTGAACAGCAGGTCAGTCCAAACAGCAACAGAGAACTTCTGTGACAATGGGATGCCCCTCTATATGAACGAACAACACCAGAAATGTTACACCTTTGCCTTAAAGTCATGTAACAAGGTAAACAGCTAATCTTGCAGACATCTAAAATGCAAAATATTGCATTCAAACACATATGCACATTACTTCTTTGATGCAAAACAACAGTGGAGATAGCACTGTACAATCGCTAGTGCAGATCAAAGGTTTGAATGTATAACAGGGAGCCTATCAACGAGCAATGTGGACCTAATGCTCTGTTATTACCAGCTGACGACAGAGCCGCCCTCTGCTTTTCATTACAGGAGAGAGGAGACACAAAATGGGCTTCAGTGTGCACCGCTGCAGGACGTAGGCGATTCCCAACAAATTAAAAAACCCAAACATGCAGGTCAGTCAAAGAACCTCAAAACAGTTTTATCTTTGCTGATTCTCAAGGTACCAGATAGCTGACAAACAATCAAGTCGCACACATTGTCTCACAGTTACAATAAGCTACAATAGTGTGTGTGTGTGTAGGTGTATGTGTGTGTTTTGTTGCAGGCTGGGATAGTTTAACATGATGAATGAGCAAGTGGCTGCCTGCCAACTAAGGGCAAGAACCCTGCAGTCACAAATACATGCAAAAATGCAAGCATGTGCACTGACACAGCTGTACATGGAGATTTGTCTGCAAACCTCATCTTACACATAGTGAATAATAACTTAACAAACTGGACAAATATTCTTGAACGGACAACTTGGACACTTCCTCGTTGTGTGCGTGGCATGCAGGGTGACAGTCAGGCAGTGCAAGGAGGGAAAGTGTGCAGTCAAACAGGACGAGGAGCCTGACACAGGGTCATACTAATTGGGTGATAATGTGTTGTTTCACACGTGCTGCGTCGGGATGGTAACGACTGTGTGGTGGTGCTTGTGAAATGAACTGTGTTAATGAGCAGCGCTTTGGGCCTCTGCACCTGTTGGTGAGGGAGTCTGGAGGCTTGGCAACAGGCTGACAACTACAGGCCGGCAGCTTTATGAGTTATGGTGAAGATTGTTACAGATATGTAGCAAACCCAGAGGGAGGATATAGAATAAAAACACTATGATCGTGTGTTCATTATTTTATCCTCTTAAAAAAAAAAGTGTTTTTTGTATTTTCATATGTTCCCAGCTCTCAAAAGCTGCAGTATGGGATTGAAAATGACTTGCTGGCTTGTTCTAGGAGGCTCCTAACATGACAGTGTATTATAGCGAGTCTGGGCCCCAAGGTGAGTCTAAATTTACTTTGTGTTCTGTGCTGATAGACTCTAAGAAGCCCGGAGCTCTGTGGTTCACAAAGGACAGAGGAGAGGGGACGTCGCAGCTCACTAGCTTCACTAACACAAAGCCAACCAAGTGCAGCCAGGTGAGAGTTCAATAGAGGAGGCTGGACATGGGAATACTAAGTAGAGGACGGGGAAAGAATGGAAGCTGTACCATGTGGAAGTCTTTACAAAAAATATGGAGGGGTCACTGTGACGTGTTTTGGAAAAAATTATGTGAATCTTAGGAAAAGCTCAAGTTTATAATTTGTTCAAGACCAAACAATGGCGCATATTGATTTCCCTTGCATTATATTTGCAGAAAAGACAACTGTTATCCATTGATTTTGTTCTATTCCTTCCTGTCTCCTCTATTTGGGTCACATCTGTTCTCTTCCATTGAGACAATCATCTGAAATATCTGGGATAAATTGCACGGTCATTTTGAGATTAGCTTTCTAATGTTTCTCAGCAGCAGAGGGAAGCGACTGTATTAAGCCCGTTTGTTAATGAGAGCCTAAAAATAGGCGCTTTCACAGCACTCGTGTCAGTTTAGATCAGTAGTTGTTGCAGTTGTGGTTCTGGTTCCGGGATTGGATCAGGATCCTGATTCTAATGTTAACTGGATCTCTGTATTGCATGAGTCCTTGTGTGTTGATATGAATAACGGAAAAGGAGTAAATGCTGATCATCGTATGCGTTTCTTTAGGTGGGAGTTGGAAAACTCACTCCTATTTAGGCCAAGTCATTCATCCATGACCAGCCCGTTTCCCTTTACTTTGCCCCAGAAGTTACAGTTTCCAAAGGTTTTACCTATTTATGTGGCAGATTAGAAATTAGTAGGACTGTAGTCTTCAGGTAGACCAGCCAGCTGGCGATATTAGGTCGATATTTTTTTTCTCCCAGTGATAGTAACACCTGAAGGCACTTGAAAAATGTTGGACGTATTGAGTCCAGGTGTTTTTTGTAAAATAATAAAAAAAATCATGTTAAGTTTTTCCTTTCATATATTTATAATTTATTGCATTATAACTTTGTTACACTGCAAACAAGTTATTTCTACCCTTTGCTGTTTCTAAGGGGTTCGGGACTTAATATTGCAGTAAAAAAATTAGCACACAAAATGTGAAAGGAATAGAAGAATTCCCAGAAACTACTTAAAACAACAACAAAAAAATAATAAATTGACATTAATTTAATGTGGGTATGCGAGTTCACTGAGCATTCAGGACGTTTACCTTCCAGCCCATCACCGTGTTATTTAACTCTAAGGGAATTAAGACAGCAATATACTTCAAATGATTTCATATACCTTTAAAAATCAGCTTTCGAGATCTACTTGATACCATCTCTGCCCATTAAATTTTATTACAATGACCATTCCCTCAACTCTTAAAACTGAATTTTACTGTTCGTTCTTTTAAAATACCTTCAAAGACAAGCAGTATAACCTGGAAAATACTGTGAACACATTTCCATACCATGTCAGCAGTGATATGCTGAAACTTCACAGGCCGTTTTGGCATGGCAGTGAACACCCATCACAAATCTGGAAGCCTCACAACCTTGATTATAGTATCACTTTACCTCCTTGGCTGGCATGGAATAATTTATAAGACTGAAAGATTTGGAACCTTTTCTTTCATTTGCAGCTCAGTGCCCCAGCAAGCGGCATAAACTTTACAGTAAACGGTTAAAACGAAGTTGCCTGTGAGAAGTCCAGACATCAAATCTCCACACAGAAAGTTCCATGAGAGCAGCCTCTGATCCCCGTCCAGCTGTATTTGGCTTGCGATGATAAAAATCACGCAGAGACACGAGCTTAACCCCTATAAAGCTCTCAGAATTTGGTGTGACTTTACTGTGACAGCAGCATATGGGAATTAGTGTGCGACTTCAAACTCGAAGGCTTGGGAATGAGGAAAAAGGAAAGAAAAGGCTCTGAAGAAAGCGAGACAGAGGGAACCTCGGAGGGTGACGCTGAACCAAATCAGAAATGTTCAATTTGAGCGGTTGTGCGTATCAACTAATATGCTGTTATATGGTCTGGGGGGCTGTGTTTGGAGCCAGGGTGGTTGGTGTGGTGAGTGAGACTGATGTATGAGTTCTCCCGCTCTGTTATTAGGGCCTCTCCCAAGGTCCTCTTCCATCCCTATTAGCTGGAAAACTGACCTAACTCAGAGGTTATCTGGAAGAAATGGCAAACCCACCATTTTCACAGCGCAATTGTCATATTTCATCCTTAAAGAGATGAAAGACACACATGCGTAAATGTGGAAAATTGAGGAATGATAATCATTTGTTTCTCTGATTTGTCTTCATCAGCTCTGTTTCCATCCAGCAAGTTTCTACCTCTGTTCTTCTAGAAGGAGATGCTTCTACGGAGAGAAAAAAACAAAGATTTCCCCAACAGGCTACTATTTCGCCTCATCTCCCTCCTGTATACTTACCTAAAGGAAGTAGTTAAAACTTTTATCTTAACATCTACTCCCCTCAACTGTGCAGACAACGAGAAGAGTGAATCAAGCAGCTAATGTCCCAGTGTTGCCTGCATTTAAACCAGTTTAAGAACCATGTAGGGCTCAAGCTGCCTTAATGAATTATTAGCATAATTATGCTCAAGATTGGAAAACGAGTGGAAATTTACAGTCATGGCGAAAAGACGGAGATCTGAGAAAATAAAGATTTTTTTATGTAAAGGGGAAGAGAAAAAAAGAGGGTGGTAAAGAGTGAGGAAAAGTGAGGGAGGACTATAGAGGAATTAGAGATAAATGGTGGGAGGATGACTTGGAAAATGTGAGAGTGCAAAAAAAAAAGACAGCAAGGGAGAAAATAAAAAAAGAGAAACCTCCAAATAAACTCTCAGTGAAGGCACTCGTAAAATCTGCTTTTTAAGAAGTGGGCTTCTGTCCCACTGAGCAGAGTGCAGGTTTATGTTGGCTGGAGACCTTATAAACCATCATCGTGTCAGATGGAAGAAACTGTTGAGCTGAACAGACATGGACGTCCTGGTTTATCTCAAATTATTGTTGATATTTGTAGCTTTGGCCATCCCTTCTATTGCTTGTAATAAGATTTTATTTACCAGAGCACTTGCATGGCAACATCATTATAATAAATTCCAATGGTCAAAGACATGCAAACAGTTGGAAGATCTCAAACGTTGTAAACAAGCCACAAGAAAATCTTTATTGGGATGTGAGACGGAAAGTGAACATACGTGAAATGTCACTGAAAATTCTTCACTTCACGTCTAAATTTTGTGCATGCGCAACTACACACTGTAAAGTACAGAAAAAAACATGACCAGGATGTCAGTGGTGGATGCGCATGTTATTTGACAGCTTGTGGAATAAGTTTGTCTTCTCAACTCAATAAGGGGAAATGATGTGTACCTGTGAGTGTGTGCTTGTATATGTGCACCTGCATGCTTGTGTGCAGGTGTTTGTTCCCAGGATCAATCGAAGCGTACAGAGGAATAAGAGCAGGCCCAGTTCAGGACATCATGGACCAGAGAACACATACTAACTCATACACACACTCTTGCATCGCCTCAGAAAGCCCTGCTTTGTAACCTTATAAGCCCACAGATGGGGGAGAGAGAGAGAGAGAGAGAGAGAGAGAGAGAGAGAGAGAGAGAGAGAGAAGGGAAGGGAAGGCTGGAGGGCTGGGGGTGAGAGGGTGAGAGAGTGGAATGAGCAGAGTAGATGACAGGAGGCTGTATGACTGGACCCCTTTGGGTTTGGAACAATAGACAACAACAGACAGAAAGAGCTCAAGTTGCAACAGACATTTGCTCTTGCATGAAAAACAAAAAACTCACTTGCTTCTCCAACAATCACACAAAACTGAGCAGGGAAAATGTTTTAAGTCGACTCATGCTACATGCTTTGGAAAGGTGAACAGTAAGTTACTGCCTTGCCTGATCACAAATTCACAATATATGCCGTTGGCGCTTTTAAAACTAATATTAATGAAGGAGACAATTGGAGAGAACTTAAAATTCCTATTTAAATTACTCACATATTCAGCATTTTGAGGGAGAAAGTAAACCCAGAGAAAGGACTGAGACTTCTCCAGTCAAACTTTGTAAAATTGTTTCTTTAAAGTACAGAAAGGTGACAGAACAGGGGCACTTTGTGGGTGTGTTTTGGGTCCATTTGTCCCCTTCGAATGAAGCGTCACTGCAAATCAATACAAAATTATTCTGAGTGATCACTTGTATCCTCTGATGAAACATTTCTATCCAGATTGGAGGGGCCTCTTCCAGGATGAGAATGCCCCGGTTCATGGGACACGAGGGGTCACCAAATAGTTTGATGAAATTATTGTGAATTATATGCCATGGCTGTCACAGTCACCAGATCTCAACTCAATTGAACACCGTTGTGAGAAAATGGACCCATGTGTTAGACAGTGTTCGCCTCCACCATCATCAAAACACCAAATGAGAGAATATCTTTTAGAAGAATGGTTTTCATCCCTCCAGTAGAGTTCCAGAGACTCTAGTAAATAAGCACTGTAGCTGTTCTGGTGGCACATAGTGGGACACCACTTTACTAAGACACTTTATGTCTTTCCGTCTTTCCCTTATTTTGTCTCCTTTTCACACTAAACAGTAACTTAATTTGAAGGTATACAAAACATCAAATCTCAGAAACTTGTTCAACTGCTGCCAAACGACTTCAGAGGAAACCTGAGCTCGCCACAAAGAAGCTGAAGCTGACGAAGATCACCAAGTGCTGAGAAGATCTCTTTAAACAGCGACAGACTCACACTGACATCTGTCACTGTGCAGCATTCCTCAGTCCTCTGTGCATCAAGCACGGCTGAAAGGACCGCAATGTGACGTCATTAAGAAAGACACCGAATCCTTACAACCTGCTGGAGATGCTGAACCCTGACCTCTCTGAGGGTGACAAGCAAAACGAGAATGTCCATGAACATCAATGGGAAGTTTCTTGTGGTTTAAATCTAAACCACCAGTACAACATCATCTCCAAGTCTGCAGAAGCATTCTGCCAAATCACACAACATCAACTTTGCCCACTGGAACACTGTGGTGGCTCCTTTTATTATTTTTATTGCTTTTTCAGATTACATGTAATTTAATACTTCTTTTCTCAGATTTTACTAGATATTGGGCTGGATGGTGGCTCGGATGGTAGCACCGTTGCCTTACAGCTAGAAGATCCCCGGTTCGCGTCCCGGTTAGGACGCCTGGGGTCTTTCTGTGTGGAGTTTGCATGTTCTCCCTGTGCAGCGTGGGTTTTCACCGGGTACTCCGGCTTCTTCCCTCAGTCCAAAAACATGCTGAGGTTTCTTGTTTTAAATGTGTAAAGTTTTCTGTCATTATCATTACTTTATATGGTCATTTTCCGACACTGTACATAATAGCATTAAAAAATAATATAATTCATTTCAGCAAGATCATCCTGCTCTAGCTAACGGATGGAGTTTCCAAACCACCAGACTCCTACCAGTGTTTGAAATATGGTTGGAAACCTGAAAACACTAAGGAAACCCTGCAAACACACATCACAAACTTGATACAGAAAGAGCTGCAGCCTGGGAACGGAAAAGTCTGTTGGGTTTGTCTCCTTCTTCAACACATGGAAATATTAACTGTATTATGAATTTCTATATTAATCTACAGTCCGTCTAACACATTTGTCTGTTTGGTCGTGACAGAAACTTTGCTCTCGAGTCACGTCATGCTGTGTTGATGGCTCTGCAGAAGCCTTGCATTCCCCCTGTTTGGCATGGAGGACTCTATTTGCCTCCCGGGTTAAACAGGCTGATGAAGCCCCTGCTGTCCCCATGAGGCTCTGCAATGGAAACCACGCTGATCTATAAGGCCTGGTTAGTCCATTTTGGGTGAGGTTCCCCTCGGCTCCGGTTACCAGCGGTGTAAGCAGACTAGTGAGGAATGTGCACAAGCATGTTACCACCTACTGTGCAGCTCATCTGTTTTCACCTGACAGGTCCGGCACAAGTGTGTGTGCGTGTGCGTGTGCGTGTGCGTGTGTGTGTGTGTGTGCGTGCGTGCGCAAGCACTCAGCTTTCCGGAAAAAGGGATCGCTTCCAAGCAGATAGACTGAGCCCTGAGACCTTGACGTAATCTGCAGAAGTAGCCGTCTGTCTGTTCGTCTGTCTGTGGAATGTGAATGGAGTCATCACACCTGCATGTTAGTGTGTCACTTTGTGCAACTCAGTGCATTGTGCAGGGAGAGCACTGCATTTAGTGATGGGAAAACGTTGCAGATTTATGTTTTATGTCCATGTTGAGGTGTGTCTTATGGGTCATGAGTGGAATGTAAGATTTAAAGCCAAAGCCAGTCAGGCTGTCATTGCAGGACATGAATATAGTCATCTTGCGTGGCGTTTTGTACGTGACTTTTCTGTAACTAGTGTATCATGTGTGCCAACAGTGTGAATAAGAAACATGCCATGTTGCATGCCTGCCTGTGCATGTGTTGTAAAGACCTGCGTGTGAGGGCTCAGGTGCAGCCAGGGAAACGTACACACTCCACAAGCTCATTGCTGGCATTCCCAGATTCCTCGAGGATGACAAATTCAAAAGGAGAGGCCCCAGCAGATGGAATCTGGGAACGCCAGGATAATGCTGCTGGATTTCAAATGTGACTCCGATTTAGACATCATGTGACTACAGTGGAGCTGGGCGCCATTCCAAAACTATTCTTTACGTCTGTTGGCATTTCCTCACTCACCAGACTGAATTTCTTCTTGTCTCTCGGATGTATAATGACTGAAAAGTGTTGGCAGGGCAGTTTAAATCAAGGAGAGACAGCAGTATTTAGGCCAGACACTAGAAATAATAAATTGCAGAGGGTGACCATTTAAAGTTAAGAGTGTTTGATTTAAATTGCACGTCACACAGTAGTGGTGTCATTTGGAAAACATTAGCAGTATTAGCCAGAACGCTGCTGGTCTGTCTTCTATCAGGACACGGTCAGTGCTGCTTCACTCTGAAGCACAAATGAGTTCCAACATATGGACAAAACAAAGCCCAGACATCCATCCATCATTATCTATTCACCGCTTAATCCTCTGTAGGGTAGCTGGGGGGGCTGGAGCCTATCCCAGCCAACTCAGGCGAAAGCAGGGGACACCCTGAACAGGTCGCCAGCCTATCGTAGGGCTACACATAGAAACAGACAACCAAGCACATTCTCATTCACACCTACGGACAATTTAGAATAATCAATTAACCTCAGCATGTTTTTGGACTGTGGGAGGAAGCTGGAGTACCCGGTGAAAACCCACGCATGCACGGGGAGAACATGCAAACTCTACACAGAAAGATCCCAGGCGTCCTAACTGGGACGCGAACCGGGGATCTTTTAGCTGTGAGGAGACGGTGCTAACAACCGAGCCACCGTGCAGCCCAAGCCCAGACATCAAATAGTGAAATTTAATACACATTTGTGTGTTTGTCAGTTTGTATGATGAAATATAATTAATACAAAATAGTTATTAATCATATCATATGCTCTTTAAAGGGGAGCTCTACTAATCTTAAAATGTTGTATACATAAAACCTTTTGTGGATCCACAGGGAGCTGTGTAAAATCTGATAAATTGTCTCAAGTGATGTGTACAACTGGCTGTGAAGTTAGAAAGACGTGACTTTGGTGAGTGACTCAAGACTTTTGTATTTTGAATCCCTGTCCAAACTGTCAGTGTGAGTGTTGCATTATGGGTAATATATTGGCCAACTTTTGACAAAGAAGACATTTGTGCTTATGCTTATCCCACCTGATACACGTTCAGGCAGATTATTGCAGAATGGATCATTGTGTTTGGTAATCTTGCTCTTGACTGATGATGCCACAGTTTGTTTGCCTTTTGGTACTTGTGGTACAGCTTTCTCAGCTTTCAGTGCAAACAAACTGTGGCATCATCAGTCAGTTCAGAACATCCACTTTGCAATTTCAACAGTTTTTTATCTGAACATCCCAATTCAGTCAAACTTGAAATTCCAACTTTTCCATTGGTATATCTTGTCTTGTGATAGTTATCATCTTCTTTCAAGGTTATTCCAATAGAGCAGGGCTCCATCATCTCACACTATGGCTTCAAACCGATTAATGCTAAATTGATCATTGCATTCTCTTATATACCTCATTGTATGTCGAACTCCATTCTGCAATAATCTGCCTGAACGTGTATCAGGTGGGATAAGCCCAGACTTGCTTTGTTGTTTAATTACATTAATACTACAAGTTGATGAACTTATGAAATGTTATCTGGTCCAAGATGAATCCTCTGTTACACAATGACCAAAATCACTGCAATTACTGACTTGAATTTATTATTTCCTCAACTAATGACAAAATAGCTCAACAGGTACCACACAGACAAATAAAACCTTGAAATCAGCTTTTTATTCCCCTCCTAATTTCTAAGTTATAATGTTTCCTGTCAGTGAGGTTCCAATATCGCCTGACAATTTCCCCGACACAGTTAAGAAAATATATCTTTACTGCCAGACACATAAAACTGAGAGACGCATAAAAACATAACAATTTCATAAATGGAATATTAGTTTTCTTTGATATCAGAGCTTATATAAAAAAAATCTCCAAGTATTATCATGTCAAATGATGGAAGACCTGGATATCCTAGACTGTTCATGAAAACAAGATACGGAATGTATGGCTAGAAGGTGAAACTGTCTGGTCATTTGACTCCCTTGATATCTTTTTCCAGTTAGACTTCATTGTGTAGTGATGTTGCCAGGTTCCCAGATGTGAATACAGGGTTTTTGTAGCAGTCATAAAGATGGTCCAGGTTTAATAAAGTACACAGACCTCATGTATGACAGAAGAGGTCATATTATGAGCCTTGGCAACCTTGACCTTCCAATGACCTCTTGCTAAAAATGACATAGGACACAGTTTAAAGTGATGACTGGATCGCTCATATTCAAAGACAAAGAGTCCTGCCATCACTTCCACTGTCTAATCTCTGATGGAGATACATGACCAAGTCCACAGCTCCACCCTGTATGTCACTAAGTCCATATGAGTCTGTAATGTAACACTGGAGAGAGAAAACTTCCCTGTTTGTTTTAACAACATGAATACGTGCATGTGAATGAATGACTGTATATGTATTAGTGTATATATGCTTGAATGTTGTAGTGATGTTGTGTGGCTGTGTTTGTCTCTACTCTTACCTATTAGTGCAGTTTCTGAATGTGTGTGTATGTGTGTGTGACAGCAGAGTGACAGCAGACAGGGCTAAAGTCCCACCTCAGAAGACAGTAATGCAGACATCGGCAGGATAACAGAGTCGGTACCCCTTGACAGTCTCCCACTCAGAAAGACACAATACCACATCCTATAGCGAGGCTGAATACACACACAGTGCTGCTGGTTCACGCACGCAAGCGGAGTCTGACATGAACATAGGCAGTGTATTAGACGAGCAGTATCCCCATTCATGCTGGAGATGATTCCATTTGCAGGACCACTCAGCCTTTTGATGGTCTTATCGCAAAGGGACACCAGATAGAAAATACCTGACTGGATCGTGTGTGTGTGTGCATATGTTTTTCTCTGTTTGCCCATCTATTTCAATCTAGAAATTCTATACAATTCAATACAGTTGTAGAATACAAGAAATCTAGGAAATGTGATGGTATATACACTCAGTTGGCAGTTTATTAGGTAGACTTAGAGAAGTGTTGATGCAACAATATGGTCATTTTGGTATACTGGCTGGTGTTTCTATATTTTATCAATGCCATTTATAATGATGAGGGTAGCCTAAATAACATATCTCCGTATAACGCAGTACATCATCACAAACTGCACCCTCTGAAATGACCATCAATTTGAATAAACGCCTACCCAGTTACAAAAAAACAATATTGTAACCTTCATGAAAGCAGGAGTTGTTAAAGTTTCATTAGTTTGCATTGGTTTTAGCTCAGTGTGCCTAATGAATTCCAAACCGAGTGTATAATGAAAATAAAGTTTCAAAGTCAGAGCTGCTGGTTGCAGAAGTATTTTTTTTCTCCTTGAAACAACATCCTCATTGGTCCTCAGAATAGAAAGTCAGGATTCCTGTGGATAACTTTGTGCTTGAGTCTCAGAACCGTCCGTAACATCGTAACATAAATACTGTAGAGCAACGAAACACAGACGGGAATCAGCGTAAACTGTATAATAAACACACAACCCAAAATTACAACTGGGACAAGATGGTGTACAGGCACAAACCAGGACCAGGTATAACCAGGTTAGGAAAGTAGCGCTAAAATACAGGCTGAACAGAATCCAGATCTAACTGATCACTGACTCGAGAAAAGGTGTACGAGAACAAACAGACTGCTAACTCGACACAGTATCTCCATAGTCATCCTGTTTGTACCTCATGCTACTACTAAGAACTGCTACTGGCTCAGAACTGTACTCAAACTTAGCTTATGCACCACCAGAGAGAGTGAGAGGGGAACATGGTAGGCGGGCGGAGACGACAGGCAGGCAGCAGGTTGTGGAATGGCGGCAGGCAGG
>OMNN01100235.1:0-11838 GCA_900302755.1 Chromis chromis | reverse complement strand
CACAGCAACGTCTGTACTTTTTAAGGTCACTGAGAAAGGTCAACGTGTCCCAGGACCTGCTGCTGTCCATCTATAGGTGTTCTGTAGAGAGCATCCTCACCCACAACATCTTGGTGTGGTTCAGGAGCAGCTCTCAGGCTGACAAGAAGGCTCTGGAAAGGGTCAGGAAGTCAGCCCAGAGCATCATAGGAGTACAGCTGTCCTCTCTGTCAGACATCTATAACATCAGATGTCTGCAAAGGGCCACAAACATCACCCGTGACAGTTCACACCCCGGGCACAGCCTGTTCTCACTGCTGCCCTCAGGGAAGAGGTACAGGTCCATCAAGGCCCGCACTTCAAGACTCTTAAACACCTTCTACCCAAGTGCAATACGAGTCCTGAACACCCAGTAGCTGCTGATGTGCTGTTCGGGTGTTTCGGTCGTTCCTGTGCAATAACTTGTCTCCACTGCTGCTGTTGTGCTCTCTGCTGCACATTCTTTATACTTGCTCTTTGTAAATTTATTTATATTTTTACTTTTTATCCTTGTGTTGTTTGTCTTTTTAATTTCGTTGTACCTTGTGTATAATGACAATAAAAACATTCTATTCTATTCTAGATGCTCCAGAGACTGTGTGCCAACTATCGGGGTATCACACTTCACAGCCTCCCTGGTAAGGTTTACTCAAGGGTGCTAGAAGGGAGGCTCCTATCTATTTTCGAACCTTGGATTCAGGAGGAGCAATGCGGATTCCGTCCTGGTCGTGGAATGGTGGATCAGCTCTTTACCCTTGCAGAGCTTCTGAGGTGGCCATGGGAGTTTGATCAGGCAGTCCACATGTGTTTTGTGGACTTGGAAAAGGCCTATGACTGTGTCCCCCGAGGGGCTCTGTGGGGGGTACTGTGGGAGTATGGGGTACCAGGGTCACTGATACGAGCCGTTTGGTACCTGTATAACCAAAGTGAAAGCTATGTCTGCATTCTCGCCACAAATTCAGACATATTTCCTGTGGGTGTTGGACTCCGCCAGGGCTGCCCCTTGTCTCCGATCGTGTTTGTGGTGTTCATGGACGGGATCTCAAGGCGCAGCCGGGGTGAGGAGGGTGTCCGGTTTGGGGACCTCAGGATCGCATCTCTACTTTTTGCAGATATGACGTGGTACTGTTGGCTTCATCTGACCGCGAGCTTCAGCACGCACTGGAGCGATATGCAGCCAAGTATGAAGCGGCTGGGATGCGAGTCAGCACCTCCAATGGTCTGGGAACACCTCGGGATCCCCCAGGAAGAACTGGAAAGCTTTGCCAGAGGGAGGGACGTCTGGAATTACCTGCTTTGTCTGCTGCCTCCGCGACCCGACCCCGGATAAGTGGAAGAAAATGGATGGATGGATTTTGAAATAATGCTAAGGGACAGTTATAAAACAGCACAACAACAGTATCATGATGCCCTAGCTTTGGTGCAAACCGCACCATCTATGAATCCCCCCAAACCCCTAAAAGTCAAGCAGATACAAACCAAAAGGCTTCCAGCTGCAGTCTATGTCTGTATGGAGCGATGGCAGGGAGGGCTGCTGGTTACGGCTGTTGCTGGAAGCAATGGTGGCTAGTTCACTGAAGGATGAGCAGTTCTTATGAAGCTCACTCTGTCAATACAAAACCAGTTCACCAAGTTATTCAGTCTTGCAACCCAACAGCCTCTATAATGTGTGTTTTATAGCAATCAATTTTGCAGTTATCGCCTCCTGCCTTCAAATGCATCTCTTTTATCTGGCTATGTCCAGGACTATTTTTAACAAGCCTGACTCTCCTAAAGAAACTAAATTTAAAGTCAACACTTCCTCAGAGCTACTATCCAATATCAAAATTGTCTTTGGTCTCAAAAGTAGTTAAGAAAGTGGTTACTAAGCAAATTTTAACAATAATTTAACAATTATTGAAAAAAATAAAATATTTGTCTAATTCCAGAATGGCTTTGGAAAGTATTACAGCACAGAAACAGCCAAGCTCAGAGTAGCAAATGACATCTTGATAAATGTAAACTCTGGCAATCTCACAATTCTCATTCTGCTAGACCTGAGTGTGGCATTCAACACAGTGGATCACACAATAGTCCTCAACTGACTTGGGGTGGCCTCAATAGAATTGTTCTAAACTGGCTTTCATTATACTTAAGAGTTTTCAAAGTTACAGTCGACAATTTTTCTCCATCATCCTCTTCATGTCCAGTGGGGTCATTCAAGGCTAAGTCCTTGGTCCTGTTCTATTCCATGGGCCACATTCTTCGTCACTCAATCTCTGTGTCCTACCACTGCTACACTGATCACTGCCAGTTTTATATCTCAATTACCCTGGAAAATTATGAGTACATTCTCTGCAATACTGCCTTAGTGCAATCAAGGACTGGACGGCTAATTTCTCACAACTGAACACAGTCCTGATTATTAGTCCTAGCCACATTTCCCGCATTATCACCCCCTACTTTGGACCTCTATCAACCAACATACCACACTCAGCCTGAAACTTGGGAGTAATTTTGGATCAGAACCTCAACTTTAACCTCCACATCAAACCTCTGGTCCAATCATGCTTCCTACAACTCAGAAATATTGCAAAGATCAAACCAGTACTCCATAGAAATATTGTTGAGCAGCTTATACACAACCTCATTTTCTCCCACCTGGAGTATTGTAACTCAGTGTTCACCTACCTCAATGATGCAGCAATCACCCAGTTACAGCTGATTTAAAACTCAAACGCAAAAATACCCAAAAACAATTGATGCACAGAACAAATAACTCCGGTCCTGGCAGAATAACAGTAGTTCCCAGTGTAAATTGTTACAGAATTCAGTTTAAGATTCTGCTGATCACTGTTAAATCTCTACACGGCTTGGTTCCACTTTACATCATGAAAGTATATTATTAATATTATCATCATCATCATCATCATCATCATCACTCTAACCTTGTTTAATATATGAACACACAATATCTTATGAACAGTGGCAAGCAGCAGTGAACAGCCGTTGATTCTGGGTTTTAGCCTGAGGTGTGTTACTAGCATTGCAGACAAAAGTGACATCATGAATGACATCTACACATTTCTGTATTTATAGGAGTATTTCTTACCTTGACAATGCTAATAGGTTTCCTGGAGAGGTGGAAACTGGTGTAGAGCAGGAAGGTGAGGATGAAGGTGAGAGCTTTGTACCTGCAGGGAGAACACACAAAAGGCAGCACGGAAAACTGAGAGTGGAGAGAGCAAATCCAAACATCACCTCTGAAATGAATGACATTATCTGTTTCACTCATAGCTAATCCATTGTAATGCTTCAAAATTATTCTTTGTGATTATTTCAAATAAAATATTAAAGATATACCAGGCCATTGATTCATCTCCTGTTTAAGGTGTATTCTGAGTTTAAGAACAGCTATTATAGCCTGTTCAGGAACGCCCACTGTTGAAATACTTTCAATTTCTATCCATCTTGCTGGTGTAGCGGACTAAGGAGCAGAACAACAATTGCCAGGCACAGCTCTAAATTTGGTAGGAGAACATTTGAAAAGACAACTAACCCAAAACTTTAATCCAAACGAAACATCTGCATATCAGATGTTTACTGCAGAATGACAATTTACGGCCATCTTGGAGACAACAGGACATAATTCTGAGGATAACTACACCTCTGGAGAAGAGGAGATGCATTCTTCGCAGTGACCTCCTGACCTTCTTCTTCTCCTAACATCCAAACCTTTCTACAGAAGAATGGAGTAATCAGTATACCTATGAGTTTAGACTCTTAGTACATTTACTTTGGGACACTTTTAAACACCACTATGTAAAGGTGCTGTCCTGTCTCTGCGTTCCTGAACCAACTCAAGAAGCAGACACCATCACTGACCCCCCCATGTTTTGCATGAACCTGGCCAAGACTACCACAGTGAATAGAGTGTGATGATATGGGGCTTCATGAGTGCAAAACGTGTTGGTGAGATGACATTTATAGATGACACCAAGAATGCCTGTGGATATACAAAAATACAGGCAGACAAGATTCCCAAACTGCATAAGCAAGGCAAAGGTGGATATATCAGCATGACAATGATCCAAAGCCCTCTGCCAAAATCACACAAGAATTTCTAAACAAGAAAAAGGTGAACTACATTCTGGCCAAGTACATTGCCTGACTTGAAGCCAATAGAACAACTTTGGGAAAGAAAGGTAGGGCAGCATAATCCCTCTAGCAAAAACAGTCGGAAAAAAAGGTTTCTGAAGAATGACAGAACATCTCTCTAAAAATGTGTGCAACAGTGACATCCTCCATGCTGAGGAGGATTGAATCTGACATCAAAATAAAGATGGACAGGGCGCCCCGATAGCCTAATGGTTATGTCGCGTGACCCAAGTGCTAAGGCATAGTGGCTGTCCTGGGTTCGATTCCGACCTCGGGCGTTTACCACATGTCCTTCCCCACTCTCTCCTGTTTCCGTCTCTATCCACTGTCCTATCTAATAAAGGCATAAAAGGCCAAAAGTAAATCTTTAAAAATAAATAAAGATGGACATACAGAGTATTGAATTATTATTTTTTTGAATCTCGGTAATGAAAGGTGTACTAACTTATGTTGTGTTGAGTTCCTACTGTGGAGCCTGCATTTGTAAAATAGAGAATCTAAATCTAGTTTTGAATTTGACATAAAACATAATACAGTTCAACTTAGAAGTGATCTGATTACTGTAAGGTGACTGAATTGTGAATTTTTTGACATTTAAGTGATATTGCACAGAGGTGTGCTCACTTTTGTTGTATACTAGACTCTGGTTCGACAGATCATTTAGTCCTGTGTCACGTCTGTCTGCTCTCGATCTGTCCTTATCGTGTAAAAGGATAAATAATCTATCCTTGAGTATATTGATTATAGTGGTGAAAAGCATGTGTGTAAAGTCTTTGCTTGTGTGGTTCAAGTTACTCCATACATCAATAAAACCCAGCTTTGACATTAATCCTGTGGATTCTTTTGTTAATTGTAGTTTTCTGTTTTACTTCTGCAAAGGAGTCTAATGATGAATTTTACAAAAAATAAAGAAACATGATTCTGATGAATCTCTCCCTCCAGTCCCCCGTTCCTCTTGCATAGCTGGACCCATCTCTATAGTGTTATGTCAGTGTTGGAGAATCATCAGGCTGTGCCTTTTATCTTTTTGCTTGAGGGGAAAAAAACATTCTGGCTTGTTTGTATTTCTTTAAACCAATAACAATCATCCTGAGCAGCGCTAATTCCAGGATGCAGCGATAGTGCCCCAGCAAAATACTGCAGGGGAACCTGTTTTGGTCGAATATGCTTTGAAAACTAAACGTTTATTTGGGATTATTGTGTTTCATTAACATTTATACAAAAGTCTTGTATTATATAACAAATAAATAGAAACACATACTTGGGGCAGTGGTGGCGCAACAGCTTAAGCCCCTGACTACTGATCAGAAGGTCAGAGGTTGAACCCCACTGCGGCCCCTTGAGCAAGGGCCCTTAACCCCTGACTGCTCCCCGGGCGCTGCACCACAGCAGCCCACTGCTCCTGCTACTAAGAGGTATAGTATGATGGGTCAAATGCAGAAAATGAATTTCCCAAAGGGGATTAATAAAGGTTGAATTATTTTTACGGTTGAACTATTATTACTATGACATGCACAATCGTGAAGCGTTCTCACCGTGGTCTCCATTTACAGCTCTTCCAGATCAATGAACAAAATAGAACACTGTTCTTACAGCTCTTCATGTGTAATAACATCATGTTTAACACTGGTCTTTCCCCCAATAACGTTTTTGACTGCAGTAACAGAACTGTGGGTACATCATCCTCCATGCCATACCTGTGCATATGTAAACTCACCATATCATAACTGTACATATCCATATGTAGATTCATCATGCCTGGTATACTGTCTCTGTGAGACCTTCATTATTAGATCTTTATTCTTTAGCCCTGTTGTACTTTTGTAATTCTTGTGCTTCTTTCCGCCTTATCTGTATCCAGCTGCTGTAACATGTGAGTCTCCCCGGTGAGGGATCAATAAAGCTTATCTTATCTCATCTCATCTTACTATTACCAGCTAGAATAACATATGACCCGTCACATCTGGCTGATCACAGTTACAAGAGACAAAATATTTAGGGACACACAGAAAAGGTATTTAACATGTGGCTGAACCTGGCGGCTACCTTAAGCAGTAGAGACAGTTATTTTGTAAACATTAGTAAGTTTGCTGTAATCTCCAGACACTGCAATACCATAGAAAACATAAGAGAAAACTAACAGACCCAACTCTATTCCTGATAAAAACCAAACACAACATTTTACCATTTATCACTTCTCAATGTCACACCCTTCTACAGTTTCACATATGCAGGATATCCTGAACCTTGAATGTGTACTTGTATTTGCTAATAGTTTTGTTTACTTTATCTTTCAGTCATTGTTGCACTCTTCTTTGTGCTGTGTTTTTCAGACATAGTTGAAAACCTTTTCTGATTTTATTTGCACTGATATGAAGAGTATGGGTCTAACTTGGACCTTGTTTGTGTCTCTCTTGCCTTACGTACAAGTTACAAAGCTAAGCAGCTGGTTTTCAGAAAAATAAATACTAGGCAACCATTCAAAAACCCAGAAGGTGATTTGACAACACTTGACAGGACATTTACCTGTAACAAGTAAGTGAGTAAATAAGTAACCTGTAACCTAATCCTTCTCTACCCAAAAACATTAAAGTTTTTGTGCACAATGCTGAATTGCTTTTTTCAAGAGTCCTTTAAGAAATACCTTCAAGTGTTGTCAAGTGACTTGATTTTTTCAGAGGTCACCTGTTTTTTTTCCACTAGAGGCACAAACTGAACCCGAGTCAGACCATTCCTCTTCATATCACTGCGAAATCACTGCACATAAACTCATTAACTCAGAACATAAAATTTGAACATCTGACAACAGCTGACAAGACACAGCTATAAACTGACCATCACTGACTGTCTCAAAGTGTAGTACACACCATAACCGTACATGACTGATAAAAATCACAAGATAGCCTCCTGCTAATTCATGGTAGTTTAATTAGGAGACATTTTTAATGGTAACATAAAACATACATACTGACGTGAAACACTAGCAGATCCTTTTTCATATTTTATTCCAAGACCACAAAAATACTTTCTTTTTCTTTCTGATTGGCTGGCAGGTGTCTGTTATGATGGTACACCTTAAGCAATGAACCCCTCAAAAGTTAAACTCAAGTCTTGATGAGAATATCCATGATAATTAGGAAAGTGCAAAAGATGTAATTTTAACTTTTACCCTCAAACCAGAATGCCTCAAACTGCAGTGACTGCTACCTTTCAAGCGAAACTCTCCTAACTTTACAAATGAATTACAAATAAACACACTTTGCTGGTAATTTGAAGTCACATTATTTAACTTTAAGGTGTAAGGAGACAATACTCTCAGGGTATCACTGCTCTTCCTGCTTTGACAAGTCCATATGTCTATGGTGAAAAAGGTCTTTTAGAATGATATAGATATACTTTGTGCCACTGCTGCATGAAGGGGTTGTAAATCAGACATTGGCACTCTGCTCACCGCTCTTTGACTTGCAAGGCAATAAAACCGTATTAGAATGGTAACACAAGACTACAATTCTCACTGTGCCTCCTCCCCTGGCAGAATCAATGCACACACACTTACTTTACTAACTTACTAGACATTTGTGCATATAAGGTGTTTTCATACCAAAGTTTCCCAGGCCTTTAGTCTCATGGGCTGGACTTGACAGATCAGCAGTCCAACTTCTACTCCAAAAGTTCCTCAACCTTTAGAAAGTACAACAGCCTGAATGGGTATTTAAATTAGAACCTGGTTGCTCCTGGAAACACAAGTAGGGGAATTAAGCCCCTGAAAATGGTTCCTGTATGTAGCTGATTTCTCAAAAGATGATTCTTAATACGACCAAACCCAAGACATGAGTTAAAATCTCAAAACAAGTGAATGAATGAGCAGAGTCCGTTTCTGTGTACCCACAGTACATGGATAGTTTCACAAGTATGCACACTGGTCCAAAGAACCATTCTGCACATCGAGGCACTATTATTTATTCTGATATGGTCTATGTGGATAGCTCTGTTACACAGGCTCATATTTTTTCTGATGCTGTATGTACTCCAAGGAGTTCAGATCTAGACATACACAGAGCACAAAAGGCATTTGTCTCACTAAAGGTGAAATTTACCGTGTAGCATATATTTATGAGCAATTTTTTAAGACTTGCTTGTTGAATCATCACAAATGGACTTAGGACTACATGAGTAAGGAATGTGAAAGCGGGACTCCAGACTCACTTTTTTCATTTAGTTGCTTCACAATAATTTAGGTGCACCCATTTTTATTTTTTTTTACCATTAATAACGCATTTTAAGCTTGACCTTTTCAAACACATCACTCTGTACAACCATGTGCCTCAGGCTACCTTACAGTTAGTTTGATTCACAAGCTAAGTATAGGTGTAAGGGTGTGCAGATGAAACCCTCTGTAGAATGTAGTATTTCCTGTACAATTAGCTGCTATGCATCATCCACAGTTGCAAATATTATGTGAATGCACTGCCTGACATTCCTGCCACACCCACTTGAACAAAAAGGTGTGTATTTGCTGACTGCTAAGCTGAAACACTCCCATCGCTCAGAAATATCTAAATTACAGCATTTAATTGTATCATCTCATAGAAGAGGTCTTGAATAGGGAGAAGTACACATTCTAACTGCCCTACCGACAACTGAAAATAGTTGGTAAACAATTCACAGGCGGTCATACATGAAAACTCATACAAGAGTTAAAATGATTAAATACACACACACAACCAGTCAGAGTCGGATTCAGATTTACCATTGGTCCCTGTTGAAGGACACCAGTAGTAGGATCCCTGGAGGGACTGGGGCCATCTTGGGGTGAAGGTATGGATTATCACAGTAATGGGCAGCTGATGCAAGTGCAGCATTACAAACCTCCTCAGGCCGAGGAGGCTGCTGGGGTACATGCAGACATGGTGGGGCCGTCTCAGCTCATCTCCTTCTCTGAGAACGCTGCGGCGAAATCGGCATCAATGGGAAACAGCGGTCACACAAAGTAGCGTGGTTGGATAGAAAAATCAGGAGTCTGAAAAGGTGACAAGAGAAAAAGGGGGTGAGAGAAGAGTAATGGACTAGAGTAAGAAGCCATTTAAAAATTAAGCCATTTAAACCATTAAAAAAAAGAACAGACTGCCGTTAGAAGTGAGCAACCAGGCTCCATATTGTTTGTTTCATCTTTTAGGGTACCAGACAGAAGGACACAGATGTAGCTAACATAAAGGGTTACACAGCGTTGGTCCAACAAAGAGCACATTAAGAAAATGCAGGGTCAACATACCTGTGGAGCCTGAATGACCTAAAGCACGGTGGTCAAGTGAGTAGAGAACTCTCAGATACTTCACATCATATGGTGAAGGCCTTACAATATTACAGAGAGAAAAAGAAGAATTCCAAACAATTCCTTTTGGGCAATCATTTTGGTGAGTGTTTAAAAAAACTCCCTTTTAAAAGGAAGAACCCTCTGGCAGAAAAAGGTTCGGGGAGGGCGGCCATTTACCTCGACTGGTGAAAGTGAGGGTGAAGGGGAGACAGAAGGGGACAGCAGATATGAGAAAACTGTGTTGAAAGCAGTCATAATGGATAAACTGTCTATCTATTGTAACATAACTTACTCACTGCTTTTGAATATATCCTATAAAATGCATCTTTTGCATTCTATTTTGATAACAGTCTTTTAATGAAAGTGCTTGTGACATCTTACATGTGTCGCACCACTAAGCATTTAACCCACTTCATTGATTAATTGCAGTTTAAAAATTGTATTTTGTGTACCATTACTCCATAGCTCACATATAGCCTATTTACACCAAAAGACAGTGCACCTCACCTTTGCCATTTAGAAACAATCTGGCGCAGAAGTGGTAGAAGAGGTGCGAAGTGGAAAATAGTGAGGCAAGATGAAGAGGGAAAAACATAGTTCTGCGTGGGAGCGTTACAAAGCTTTAAAATACTGGTCCAGTACAACGTCTGTGTTGTACCACCTGAAAGGCCCTAAGGCTTCATTTTATGGTAGAAAAAAAACATGAAGCCTATAAACTTGGTAGAGAGAGAGTGATGAACTACTAAACTACACTGAACCAGGTTATCCCCAAAGAGGTACAATTGCTAACCACACTGAGAAGCAGTACAATGATAAGAAAGGCAAGGTACTGTTACATCACAGTTAAAGTCCACTACGTCGACAAAGACTGGAATTTGAAATCAGCAGTCCTGCTAACTGAGGTCATTCCAGTCAGACACACAGACTACACAGCTGAAAAGTTGAATGAGCCTGTGCCTACGTGAGGGCTAGCTGGTTAAGTGACAGCCTATGTCCATGGCAATACATAAAGGGCCGGTTTCACAGACAAGACTTAAGCCTAGTCCCAGACTAAACTCCAAGTGACTTACACAGACACATCTTGAAATAGTCTTAGAATTAGGCTGTTCTGGTTTAAACTAAACTGACAAAATAATAAATCCTAACATAATTAAACCAAATTTAAGCCGTTCACAAAACCTACTTAAACTTCCCAGTTTAACTAGTATGACTTAAGGACTGATCCTGGCTTAATCTAAGCCTTGTCTGTGAAACCGGCCCAAAGTATTGTGGCACCAAAGATCTCAGTCATGCTAACGTCAAGTTTTGCTTTGCGTAGACTTTACATTTGGCCATAAATGATGACGTTGCCAGCAATGTGCTTGGGCTATCGCTGCATCTGGTATCCTAATGAGGCACTTGCTACCAAAGCACTGGGGAGCAACAACAACAAATTAAAACTACTAGCTAATACAGTTCTGCAAAACAAGATTGAACTCAGTGTGCAACAGGTTTGAAAAACTGTTGGTGCAGCACTGGGCAGTAACCACTGTGCTGTCTGATCGCAAAGTGATCAAACACAAGTTTGGACTTTTAACTTTTTATCAGCGACCCTAAGACTTTCCACCTGAGTTCTTATTGATGATTTAACCAGGTGGATTTCATGACGTACTTTAATTCTGAGTCACATAACACTGTCTATGGAAAAAATTAATGAGGAACAAACTAGGAACAAAGGCATCTAAAACAGCTTCTCCCATTTTGTAACACTGCAGCATTGTTTTAGAAATTAGTAGGTATTAAGGATTCATTTATAACACTTTAAACAGCAATCGGGGGTGCCCCTATAGCCTAGCATTTATGTTGCATGACCCACGAGCAGGGGCGTAGTGGCTGTGCCGGGTTCAAGTCCGACCTTGGGCATTTACCGCATGTCCTTCCCCACTCTCTCCCGTTTCGAACTCTATAAGTTGGGAGCATGAAATTGTCCAAAATGTCTTGGTATGCTGAAGCATTAAGAGTTCCTTTCACTGGAACTAAGGAGCCAAGCCCAACCCCTGAAAAACAAGCCCACACCATAATCCCCCCTCCACCAAACTTTATACTTGGTACAATGCAGTCAGGCAAGTACCGTTCTCCTGGCAACCGCCAAACCCAGACTCGTCCATCAGATATATATATTCAGGGCCACATAGAAAAGACAGACAATCAAGCACATTCACATTAACACCTACGGACAATTTAGAGTCACAAACTAACCTTAGTATGAGGCGACAGTGCTACTAACCACCTACCACCGTGCCGTCTTAAATATATATATTTCACTAGGTCAAAAAGAACGTTAATCTTGCAATAAAAAAATTGACATTGTTAAAAATTGATTTGCGTTA
>OMNN01100233.1:0-15184 GCA_900302755.1 Chromis chromis | reverse complement strand
TTTTGGTCCTGCAGGGATTTCCTGATGATGATTGCTGAGGACACATGCTGCTCAGACTTTTCGATGATTTCCTCCAAACCAAACAATAAAGCCTTCGGAGAGAGAAATGAGTGCTGGTGTTGGCGGAGTCGTGTTTCTGACGATATCCAGACGCAGAAACATGGTAAGAAGTGACCGAACAGCGCCAAGAACACGCAGCACATGGAAAAACAGACACGCTAAGGAGCACATGTCAGGTTCCACATGTGTGTTCTTTATTTACATCCACTCTATTAATCTGATCAGAGACTGGGAACGTTCAGTTAATCACTGATGTGAAACGTCATTTATCCATATTTACATCTACAGTGCAGAGGATGGAGGCCCTGAACTGAAGTAAAGTAATACCAGGACGGGTTTTAACTGCTTGAATAGCTGAACAAAAACAATCCAGAGTTGTGTCAAAGTCTTTAAATCAATCACAGTCCTCTGATCCCAGGATGGAGCGATGGTTTGGCCGTAAGATAGTGACGGGGGAAGAGTTTTGGTGGAACATTTGTACTCAGAGAAGCAAAAACTGTCAATAAAATTTATGATAATTCACTCAAAGAATGAAGCAGACCTGTTTCACTGGATCCCGGATACAAGCAGTCTAAATGAGTTTCCTCCGTAGGGATGCTGGGCGCTCCCTTAGAGATCGGGTGAGGAGCTCAGTCACCAGGGAGGAGCTCAGTGACCAGGGAGGAGCTCGGAGTAGAGTCGCTACTTCTCCACGTCCAGAGGAGTCAGTTGAGGTGGCTTGGACATCTGTTCCGGATGCCGGATGCATGTCCCACCGGGAGGAGGCCTCGGGGTAGACCCAGGACACGCTGGAGGCCCCAGATAAGCGGAAGAAAATGGATGGATGGGTTTCTTCACAGGAAGTTGTTGTCAGTGCTGGAAAAACAACTTTTAATGCAGGTTTTTCCACCATCTGAACGGACGTACATCTGCAATCGGAAGGAACAATGCAATCTCCCTGAAACGAGAGATGGAGTTTCTCATTGTGGCTTACATTTATGGACAACAGAGTCTTGAGTTTTTCTGAAGACAACCTGAGTTATACCATGCTGAAGGATTATTATGACATTTTTGCCCCATGACTCCAATAAATAACTGCTTACCCCAACTTTAAACAATGACAGTGTAGGTTTATGACACCGCTATGCATCAGATCGAACTTTTAGTACCTGGATTTTTAAAGAAACATGAAGCTAGGACTTGCATTCATTAGACAAGTCAGATGTTATGTGTTCTGTCTACATTTCATTGCCCTGGAGAAGCTTTAAGTTTTGCATTTATTATATTTCGTACAGGGCTGCACGGTGGCTCGGTTGTTAGCACCGTCACCTCACAGCTAGAAGATCGCGTCCCGGTTAGGACGTCTGGGATCTTCCTGTGTGGCATGTTCTCCCTGTGCAGCGTGGGTTTTCACCAGGTTCTCCAGCTTCCTCCCACAGTCCAGAAACATGCTGAGGTTAACTGATGATTCTAAATTGTCCGTAGGTGTGAATGAGAGTGAGCTTGGTTGTCTGTCTCTATGTGTAGCCCTGCGATAGACTGGTGACTCCAGCCCCTACAGAGGATTAAGCGGTGTACAGATAATGGATGGATGTTTTGTACTATAGTAACTTTAATTTTAGATGAAGCTCATATTCCTTAATTAAGAAATTGACTGACTTTCAGCTGAACATACAGAAATTAAGTCAGTTTGAAGAGTTTTATTGTTGCGACTGATTAAACTTGAGTATAATTCCACAGCCCTGCTCCTGTTATATGGTGGAACTAATTAGCATTTACAGTGTCGCATATACAATTTTATACAGCCCAACCTGCAGTCTTATCTGTCTCCTTCCACTCTGCCTTTTTTTTTAAAATCGTTTTTTTGGTTATTAATTCTTATTTCTTACACTTCAGCTACAGGATCAATAGCGTTCTGCTGGCTTTGACTGCTACCGCTAACACACACACAGTTTTTCGTAGCTCAATAAAACTGCTGTGGCAATTTGCTTCTCATTAGACGAAGTATCTTTTGTAATCTCCAGCAGGAGTTACAGTGACGGACATAAGCAGCGAGCTCACCAGATGACATTAACTGTGGCAGGCTGCAATGCCCTTAAGGTAACCACTTATCCCAGCTTTAGCAGCATTAGCATCATGTTAGAGCTAGCCCGACGCCTTGTGCTTGTCCTCGGAGGATTAGCTTAATGTTAGCGCCGAGGCACAAGTGGCTCATGGCTTCAGCTCGGAGCTTAATTAAATGTCACTGCGTACGCGGAAGAACGATACGCTAACTTTTCATTATAGTTCACGCTATAATGAAGTGAATGTATGTGTGCGAGAGGGAGATTGCGTGCAGCCCTATCACATCTCCCCAGCCCTACCTTTTCCTATTCTGTGTCCTCGTCCATAAATCACCTCCAGCAGCAGCATCTCACTGGGAAAGTGGAATATTTAGCTTCCATAGTGCATAGTGAGCATGTGTACTTTGGCACAGCTTCACTGTTTCAGCTGGAAAGATGGATATTAACAGTTAATACAGTGAAGTGTGCTTGGTGAGGCGTTTAGAGTAAATGGATTGAGATTGTGCTCACGCGGAAAAGGTTATGTATATGATGTATATTTCTCTGGTTGGCATCAACCTTCAAAACCCCTGAGAGCAGCTGCCAAGCATCAATGAATGGATCAAAAGACGGAGCGGATGAATGGAAGGATGAAAGCGAGATAGGTGGGTTAGGCTGTGTTCAGATGTTGTACTGAAGGCTAATCCCTATTGTCTGTCAAATCCAATCTGAAAACCTGCAACAGCTGTTGAGAACAAAACACTGACATAACACATCACCTTTTATAAGTGGATATGACAAACTTATTAGCAAACATCCTGCAGTAATGGAGCAACATGATGATTCATTTAAAGAAGTCTTAGTGTCCACCTGTTCTTGGTCGCTCCTTTGGGTGCTAATGATTAATCACTAAACAATTAACTGCTGTTAATAATTTAACTTAGTGAGCAGAAGTCGAGGGACACGCATGTCAGAGAATGTATTGTACATCAGCTGTAGTACCCGGTTGTGCCATAAGATGGAGCCCCTTGAGACTGCAGCTCGTTTGCTGTGTTTAACACTGTAGTGACTTTTGATGTTGATGATTAATATTTAATCGCTGATAATAATTTAACACATTAAAAATATATAAACCAATAAGGCAGAACACAAAGGATGTCCATGTCAGAGAATGTATTGTACATTAGCTGTAGTACCCGGTTGTGCCACCAGATGGAGCCCCTTACTGTTTAATAAGAATGCAGCTCGTTTGCTGTGTTTAATGCTGTAGTGACTTTTGATGTTGATGATTAACGGTTAATTGCCAGTAATAATTTACCGTAATGACAATGTTGTTGCGCTTTACAGCCATTATAGTGTCATTACGGTAATTTTACGGTAACTTCATCCAGCGGATTCCTGGGAGGGCACGAATGAATTTACCGTAATGACACCATATTGGCTGTAAAGCGCAACGCCTCAGCTTTCAGAAACCGCTTGATTTTTTTCCGATAGCAAAAACGGTGACATAATTACAGGATTCCAAAGTGCGCTAGCCCAAACGTGTCACCGATGACGCGTTATGACTTAAAGGATTAACACCACGATGCTTCTATTATATATATACCTATATTATAAACTGTTCAGCCCTAGTTTCATTTAAGCATATTTTCAAACAAGCTCAGTAGCATCAGTGTCCATTGACTCGTTGTTATAAAGCTGTTGTTCACTTTCTAATTTAGATACAGAAGCTGAAGTACACATCAGATTTTTTTTTTCTAGCTTAATGAAAGCAGGGAGTATTTCTGAATCCCCCCTCATCCGTAGAGCCTGAGGTTGTTAGTGTTTGCCTTGTTAATGTGGAGTTGTTCCGGATTGAAATCATGTTTTTATGTTTTCAGGGGGTAAATTCTAACAAAGCAGCCTTGGGCTCATAATGATGAAGAAGCAGATGCACAGACCAGTTAGTGTTTGGTTGTCATAGATTATTAAAGTTTCGCTGCAGCTGAAGCTCTTCAATAGCCGCCTTTTGGATAAATTGTAATTTAAAGGCTTTGTGATTCACCGATATGCTGCGGCTCTGTAAATGCACCACTTGCTCTGGTGGAAAAATTCCCACTAATCGCACACAAACCTACCTTCCATCCCTGCTCTACTCATCCCATTTTACATGACAGAACAATTTTTCCATTTGCATCAGAGAGAGAGACTGTGACAGAATATTGATTGTTTTCCTCGTGTCCCCTGCTCACATCAGTCTTGTCAACGCTCTGACTCCATCAAATGACATCCAACTGTCCTTTCCTGTGTTTTTTTATCCTCTAAAAATAAAACCAAATGTAGAGTTTTTGCCTCCTGAGAAGGAAAGCTTTGCGTTGCGTTCGCCTGTCATCTCTCCCGAGCGATTCCTCTAAACAGCATTGTTCTTTTCAGCTCCAGTAACCCCCCTCCATTAACCCTCCTCTTCATTAGGAACCAATTAAAGTGGTGGATGCTCATTGCCAGGCAGCAGTGAGAGCATCTAAAAGTAATGGGGATGGTTACAAGCAAACTGCACTTGAACCGAAGGGGGAGCACACTAGATTTGCATACGAGACCGTCCTGCAGATGAGTCATCATCACGCTTTTTTTTTAGGAGTGCAAAACGTTATGCTGCGCTGTGCATTTTCCATTTACTACAGTAAAGCTAAGCTGCAGAAAGCTCCGAGGTAGGCAGGATGGAAATAAAAACGCCAAAGCGTAGAGCTGGGAAAAGCTGCAGGGGTCAACGGTTTACAGAAAACATGGGATGGAAGGTTCCTTTTAACATGTTACACAATGTCTTCTGCAAAGTAAGGCCAGTTTTCTGATGACATGATGGTTGTAAGGTCAGGGAAAAAGTAAAATCTGACAAGTTCTCCATACTGTGGCACAGAGACTTCATAAATAATAAGGTACGGAGGGAAAACAGATCCTCATATGTCTCTGAAAGCGTGCAGAAATGCTGGCAGCTTGAAGGCAATCGACCGTGTTCCTGTTGGGTCGTCTTCCCACTGATTGTAATATTGTAATTATAATAACGCCGCATTATGTAATAATGTAATAAATGTTCACCTCATTATGTAATAACGCCACATTATGTAATAATCTGCCGCATTATGTAATATTGTAATAAATTTTCACCTCATTATGTAATACATTTTCACCACATCATGTAATAACGCCGCATTATGTAATAATCTGCCGCATTATGTAATATTGTAATACATTTTCACCTCATGTAATAACGCCGCGTTATGTAATAAAATTCTTGAACGCAATATGTAATTAACTTTGCCGCATTATGTAATAAGTTGTTACGTATTGCATCAGTTATTACAAAATGCGGGTGTTGCACTTTTTTTAATGAAGAAAATGTACTAATTTGGTGCATTATGTAACAACTTATTACAAAATGCGGCAATGTTTATTACAAAATGCGGCGTTATTACATAATGAGGTGAAATTTGATTACATTATTACATAATGCGCCGTTATTACATAATGTGGCGCTACAGGGCTCTTCATGCAGTCTGTTAGTACAGCAAGAATGATGTGGACTTTCATGATCAGTGGCTCTTTGAAAAACTCCCCTTTATTCAAGTGACTCACCTGGAAAAATGTAATTGTTTAAGGAATCCACAGTTTATACGAATGTTACTGTAAAGAAATGCATGTTCTTTTGGAAACATGGACATTCCAGTAACTGAAGTTTTGCACTCTTTCCCTAAATTAAGCGTACGAGGTCCCAGCAAACCTTGTGTTAGTTTAGTTCGCCCGTACATTTGAGGTTGTTCTGTTTTCCGTAGCTAAGATTTAAACGGATGCACAAGTGTTCAAAACGTCACACTCTGCAAGGAAGGTTTGAATTGTATGAAGTCAAGGTTTGATTTTTATTTCACCTGGGTTTTGAATTAGATTAAAAAAGGCAACGGCCGGAAAAAAAATGCAATCATTACTCTGATTATCCTTTTTATTCCAGCACATGCCTGCAATTAATAGTAGAGATAGATATTGAACAGTAGGAATTTCATCTTCTTTGAGAGCCTGATTTGTGGTTTGGCACAGTTTTTCTTTTTTTAATTAATGTGATCGATGCTTTATTTATGCCACATTTCGAATAGTTTAGCAATCATTATGTCACGTTGCTGCCATTACTGCCTTTAAACGATGCATGTATGAGCTCTTCTGTCTTCTCAGATTTGATGCAGCATCTCGCAGGGATGAAGGCTATAAATGGGATGAGAGCTATTTACGAGCTATTTGAAGTGATCAGTATTCATGCTATCACGGTCTCTTATGTCAAGCTGTCCCTGGCCGCGCTCAGTTTTGCACATGAGACCACTAAAAGGGAATTACATCGTTTTGGAAATATGCAAGGATCTCTGACCGATGAATTTCCAAGAGAAAGGGATTATCCTCTTAAGCTGCATTTGAATCCTTGTAGGGAGTACAGTGTGTTGACCCCCAGCTCCTCCACACATGCAGTGCTGCACAAAAGTTCTCAGTATTTTAAATGATTAGTTTGGTTAAAATGGTTGGGCACATTGAATATTAATTGGATTTGTTTTCTTAAGTAATTAACAAACACCATTCATTGCATTATTTTTGAAACACATCTTGACTCTACTTTCAGAGCCTTTAAACTTTGAGCACTGTTGTGTGTTTCATATTTCATGCACACAACACAAAATTCTAAATTTGTCATGAAAAATGAATTTTAAAACATAACTTGCAGACCCGCTGGAGGCTATATAAACTGAAAGTCGATACATCACCTGTAGTCATTTCTGCAGACCCAGTGAATGATTAATGGGGTTTATAATGCCCCCCAAACATCTATTTTTTTTGTTTGTGAAAGGCAGAGATACTGTGAAAATGTATTTTCTGCTGTTGTTACCACATATTATCATAAAACCAGCAAGCATTTAACACCGTCTTGTTTAATATCAATGGAAACCAAGTAAACGCAAAGTACCTGAATATTACTGAAAGGAGCTATTTCAACTAGAATCGTTTGCTGCAATAATCCTGCACATACTGTGTAGCACTGATTACTGTGATGTAAAAAGAAAAAATGTGTTGTCCTACAAATTCATCCAGTGATGGTCCTAATAAAAAACATACATTGTATAACATGATCTTTTATTAAACCTACAGAAACATCACAGGGTTCTGCCTCCTTTGTCAACATGCCACGACAGTAACACGTAACAGCGGTTTGTTATTCCTATAGAAAACAGATAAATACATGATTAAAATCCTATTAGTGTTTTCTTTCATGCAGGAAAGAGGCTTATTATAGACATATGGGTTGAAACATGCAGCCTTTTGTCCAAATAATCTCTTTGAAAATAATACATTTAATACCTCAGGTTATCGTTATGACTTCCTCAGCTCTGCACTGTAAGGTTGAAGTCTTTCTTATGGAGAAATGAGACATATGCTACATTGCCAAAAGTATTGGGACACCCCTTCAAATGATTTAATTCAGGTGTTCCAATCACTTCCATGACCACAGGTGTATAAAATCATTACCTAGGCATGCAGACTGCTTCAACAAACATTTGTGAAAGGAACTCTTAATGCTTCAGCAGACCAAGACATTTTGGACAATTTCATGCTCCCAACTTTGTGGGAACAGTTTGGGGATGGCCCCTTCCTGTTCCAACATGACTGCGCTCCAGTGCACAAAGCAAGGTCAATAAAGACATGGATGAGCTAGTTTGGTGTGGAGGAACTTGACTGGCCTGCACAGAGTCCTGACCTCAACCCGACAGAACACCTTTGGGATGAATTAGAGCGGAGACTGAGAGCCAGGCCTTCTGGTCCAACATCAGTGCCTGACCTCACAAATGCGCTTCTGAGAGAATTGTCAAAAATTCCCATAAAAACACTCCCAGAAGAGTTGAGGATGGTACAGCTGCAAAGGGTGGGCCAACTCCATATTAAACCCTACAGATTAACAATGGGATGTCATTAAAGTTGATGTGCGTGTAAAGGCAGACGTCCCAATATTTTTGGCAATATAGTGTATGTGTGTGTATGTATGTATATATATATTAAATACATACACACAGACACACACATTCTCCCAGAGGCACAAACCATCTGTTAGTGCTTCTAAACACCTGTGCTGGTGACCACCTGCGCTGGAAGCATCTTGGTTGGACAAGTTTCATAATAAGTCTGTAATTGACTGTGCCCTTTGTAAAACCTGGAGCAATTTGGAACTCTTCCCTTCACATCTGGGAGCTGGTTAATGAGTTTCCGACTTGGAACCACTGAAACCTGCTCAGTTAATACGGGCATTTGCTCAAAATCCTCTCAAAGTCCACATTTTTAACCTTGCAACTATAGTGCGCTTAGCTCAGATTAAAGTTTCTGCAGAATCAATACAATCATGAAAATGAAGGAGATTAAAGGCAGTTCAGGGAGTGTCAGAATTCTTGTTTGTTGTTTCCATGACCGAGAGAACAGGGCAGTGAACCAAAAAAGGAAACCACTCTTTCATATCATTAAGATATGAACTTATTTCACAGTGAGTACTCTATCATTTAATTGTTTCATTCTGTCTAAAATTCAGAGGATGTAATCATGACTTGTTCTATATTTTGTGGCTGTCAAATACAGAGATTAAGTGTGTGATTTTCCTGCGTGCATTTTAAAGAAGCTAATCTCATTAACAAGCAAATCAAACCTACCAAACAATACCTGCAGACTTTTCAAACATACTATGTGACTTTTACTGTTAGCTCTCAATTAAAACAATAATGAAGAAGGTAGTGATGCTGTGCAGAGTGGGATTAGTTGTTGTTGATGTCTTTTATTCTAATGAAGCAGTTGCAGGTGTAACCTTACCTGATGTAATATTATTTGCTAACTTTAGCATTAAAGGAGTCGACTACCCACACAGCTCCTGCAGCTAACACCATCTGAATTCAGTCATGGGGCAGCCCTGTGATCCACAATCATACTGAAATAATCGGGATTCAACAAGAGAATGAAAAAAAAACAACTGAATGCTAAAATGCTAAATAGCTAAATGACCAGCATTTTAGTCACCATTGACAGGTGACTAAAATGAAATAAAATTATAGATTTATCCTGGTTTGAACATAATGTAACTCCCATAAACGGTATGTAAAAGATACACTATATTGCCAAAAGTATTGGCCCGTCTGCCTTTACACATGAACTTTAATAACATCCCATTCTTAATCTGGAGGGTTTAATATGGAGTTGGCCCACCCTTTGCAGCTATAACAGACTCAACTCTTCTGGGAAGGCTTTCCACAAGGTTTAGGAGTGTTTATGGGAATCTTTGACCATTCTTCCAGAAGCACATTTATGAGGTCAGGCACTGATGTTGGACCAGAAGGCCTGGCTCTCAGTCTCTAATTCATCCCAAAGGTGTTCTATCGGGTTGAGGTCAGGACTCTGTGCAGGCCAGTCAAGTTCCTCCACACCAAACTCACTCATCCATGTCTTTATTGACCTTGCTTTGTGCACTGGTGTGCAGTCATGTTGGAACAGGAAGGGGCCATCCCCAAACTGTTCCCACAAAGTTGGGAGCATGACATTGTCCAAAATGTCTTGGTATGCTGAAGCATTAAGAGTTCCTTTCACTGGAACTATAAGGGGCCAAGCCCAAACCCTGAAAAACAATCGCACACCATAATCCCCCCTCCACCAAACTTTACACTTGACAGTTGAAGCAGTCTGCATGCCTTGGTGCTTGATTTTATACACCTGTGGCCATGGAAGAGATTGGAACACCTGAATTTTGGCAATATAGTGTATATGGAACCACCATGACGTCTCATATTGGTTTGTGCACTACTGCTTTGAAGCTCGCTGTCACTATCTTGGTCTTTTGAAACTGGATGTGATGAGCGAGGGATGGATCCAACTGAGAATTCAATCAGTCTAAAACCGGTTTAATCATCCGCTGTGTTCAAAAATATCAGGTTATGTGTTCACAAGTTAAGGTACAAACAGGACTTATCAGCAACAGGATTGGAACAGTTAAAACATGTGGCCATAGAAAAGACCTACGCATTTAGAGCCTCTAAATATCTGTCACAGTGAGGAACATCGAGGTTATCATTAAAAGAACATGGGATTTTAGAGTGGGGGACAAAAATATTACTGGAAGCAGAAGTTTCTCTCTATTTAAAATGGCATTAAGGATTTTTGATCACAACTCTTGAAATGACTGCCTGCAAGCCTTCATACCACTTATTAAATCTCAATTTAATGTCTCTGTGTAGAGTGTAGCAGCCTCAGTGTTGAATAAAACAAAGATTAACATAATCAATTATATTTTCGCTTCTGATGGCAATTTGAAAGTGTTTTAACTTTTCCTGGTTTCTGCAACTGACAGAAAAAGAATAACAGTAGCAGACACTGCACATTTGGGATTGCCATTTGCATGACAGAGTGTGCTTGGTCATATTGGTACTATGTGGCGTTCTGCTGGAAAACCTTGGATTGTAACATCCGTGTTGATGAGACTTAGACACCCAAATAAACATTGTCCCAGAACAAGCACACTCCCTTATGCAAATGGAAATCCCAAATGTCACTGCCCTACCCCCCGCAGGAAAATACACCCCACCACATGGCAAAAACATCAAACAATCAGAAACATCTTGAGGAACATGACAGTCGTTGTTGATTTGACCTCCAAACATCCTAGACCCCATTCTGATCAAGCATCAACAGGATGCAGTGGAACAAGTTGGATTGACAGAGGCCCCACTGCACAAGCCAGAGTACCCAAAGGATCCACTGCCCTGGTCCTGGTGCCAGACCCCATAGGACACCCTGAGAGGTCCTCTGGTCCATGCCCAATAGTTCAGAGCATTTTGGACCACATAATGGGGACCAACACAATATATAATAGGCAGGTGGTCATCATGCCATGCCTGTGAAGAAATTAGTAAATACATTACTTTACAGACGTTCTATCTATCTTTATACCAGGATGGTTAAAGCATGTATACATACTTGACAAGCATCATTACAAAGCTTTGATTCTTGTGACGTGTTCTGCATCTATACCATGATGAGTTAATAAGTCAAACGAGATTCATGGATGTGGAGGTGGAAGCACAGCTGGGTGCAGATTGTAACTATGAATCATTTGATGTAAATATAAATTAGTTTTTCTCACCAAAAAAAGTCAAAGAGACATGCAATCACTGGAAAGGTCAAGTCATGCAGTTTCATTCGATACATGCAACAATATACTGCAATGAATACTTGGACAGTCATTTAAAGCAGAAGAAGTTCCTATGGGTGAAGTCATTAGAGATTCAAAATAGCTGTTTCGATGAATTTTCCATTAATCGTGCCAAACTGACTAATTATTGGGCTTGGAAGGGTAATGTTAGTCTGTTCCTGAGATTACTCTATTTACCATTTGGGTGTAGGACTGTCTTGTTAACTGTGATACCAGCTATTGTTTACAGCCTACACTCCATTGCTCCAGAAGGTATTTGTTCCGGTACCTCAGGTGATCCAATCAGAGCACAATAGGAAGATAATGCCGCCTACCGAATCCTTTAATTAACCTAGGACAGTCTAGTTCAGGTCAACATATGTGTGTGTTTATGTGCCTGTGCTTCTCTCTGCGAGTTCACTTTCCAGTTCAGCCGAGGTAATCTCCATGATCTTCGGCTTTACTAAGTCCTATTAAGGTGCACTGGGATTCAGCGGGGGATTACAACCTTCTGTCTCCTATCGCTCGTACACTCTGCCTCTGCCTGACCATTCAGAACGTGGCACAGATTAACATGAAAGTCAAAGCATTTTTCAGCAAAAGTTTAAGCAGCAGCTGTTCAGACAGAGCCAAGTGCTCGGAGGGAAGCTGGCTAATGCAGTTGCCATTGGTCTCCAACGCATGTTATCCTAGTCACTTTGCTGACAGCGAAATGTCATCTGACGGGGGAAAATCCTAACCCCAGCCTCGAACCAAAGCAGTGTTGTTTTTTTTCCTTACCCCAAACCTTTTACTTCTTTATTTATATAGTCCCTGAAAACAGATTTCTTTTTTCTGCTTGAACTCAAACACATGTTCATAATTGCAGTAGCACTTATCTCGGCACACAAGACATTTGCCATAAAGTTTTGGGTGATAAGCTTATAAGTAGTTTGTAATTGCACTGGAGCAATGTTGGTTGTAATATATATATACAGTTGAAATCAGAAGTTTACATACACTGCATAAAAAGTCACATAACCTTTTTTTTCTCACTGTCTGACATTAAATCAGACTAAGCTTTTCCTGTTTTAGGTCAGTTAGGATTACCAAAATTATTCCTATTTGCTAAATGCCAGAATAATGAGAGAGAGAATTTTTTAGAGAATTTTTTTTAACATTTTCTTCAAAGTCAGAAGTCTACATACAGTACATGTCCTTAGTATTTGGTAGCATTGCGTTTAACCCTTTAAATCGTAATGCGTCATCAGCGACACGTTTGGGCTAGCGCACTTTGGAATACTGTAAATAAGTCACCGTTTGTGCTATCAGGAAAAAAAATCAATGTCATTATGGTAATTTCATCCAGGAATCCACTGGATGAAATTACCGTAAAATTACCGTAACTCTTATAATAGGCAGGAAATCGTAAATAACTGCCAGATATTGAAAGTTTCTTCTGAAAAAATGGGAACCAGCACTCACAGGACATTTTCTTACCTTTTCGTAATCAAAATAAGAAAAAAAGACCAGGTGGACATTTTGAGGCTCAGGTCTTAAAGGGTTAAACTGTATGACTTGGGTCAAACGTTGTGGGTATCCTTCCACAAGCTTCTCGCAGTAGTTTGCTGGAATTCTGGCCGATTCCTCCTGACAAAACTGGTGTAACTGAGTCAGGTTTGTAGGCCACCTCGCTCGCACACGTCTTTTCAGCTCTCTCTCTCTAAAAATATATATTTGTTAAGTTTAAATAGAAGCTAAATTGCACAACAGAAGGTAGAAAATGACACTGTAAAAGCTCAACAACTAAAACCAGACTGAAAGTGATATTTCTAGAATTCGAGGCTGTCTGTGTCTTTCTGTAGATGATTCTGTGTGCATAAAGCCCTTTCCCTTTCCTTCCCTTTATTACTTTACTCTCACCTAATACACTGCATTTCAAATGAATGAACATTGACTGAACTGTGAAGAGCAAAAACAAATTCATGCACAGCACCCAGCAGTGCCAGACCATAGCAGTAGGCAATGCAAAGCAGAGCTGATTTAGAAAGAACAGCTCTTGAAAACAGCAAACAACAACAAATTCACACTAACCTGCCAAAAATAATAATAATAAAAGAGCACTTAATAGAAAGCATGCAGGGTTCCTAATTGTGAACCATTCAACAGAAACATTTTCACTGACTATATTGACAATTTTTTTAATTCCCTCAATAATTTTTCAAGCAAAACATCAAATATTGTTTAGTTCCAGCACCGTTTTATCAACATTTGCTGGTAAGATAATCAGACGTTTTCATTGTAGTTTCATATAAAAATGGCATCTGTAAATTTCTGTATTCGATAATGTTTATTACACACCATGGTCCCAAAGAAGACCATTTACTGAGTGATTGAATCATGGGAGCAGCTCCACCGCTGTCATCGACCTAATCTATTGTTTCCCTCGAAGACACACAATAACGTCAGCAAAATGAGTTTTTATGCCCCTAAGCGACTTAATTTATATCTCAAGTCCTGCTATTTCAGGGTTTTAATATAGCCAGGCCCTATAGCACACCTTCAGTTAAGAGGACCTCGTGTCCTCTGCTTCCTATCAATCAACACAAACCTGCTTTCAATTTGTCACTAAATCAACCATTTCATTAAACAGAACTCCATCATGGTGAAGACACACTGGCTGGTCTTTGATAAACGCACAACAGAGGCGGTGAAGAAAACAAACGTGAAATGCCCAAATCGGTAATAACTAGTCTGCCCTATTTATTTTGCTGAATTATAATGCAATGAGGAAACGAAGTGAAGAAGCATGTAGGTTTCTGCACAACACCTTGGCTTTGCTAAACTTAATTATTATCTTGGGTCATCTTGACATGTATTTTTAGGACATTAGCATCCAGTGCTCTGTTTTGCCACATAATGGACTTATTTAGGTTGATTGACGACTCAAATCAAGCACAGATGATTTAACATCGTGCAATTAAAGTCAATCAAGTTGCCCAGCGCTCTGGATCTAATGCAGCACCTGCTAAATAAAAGCATCATTCCTGACCAATCTCTTTGTCTAGATAGACACTCAACAGCCTGTGCAGCAAACAAAATGGAATTCTATAGAAATATATTCTGTAATTTGTGGTGAAAAACATTTGAAAAGTAACTCTGACAGCTCACCTGTCTGAAGGGTGGAAAATAGCATAATGCCATCTTCACTTTTAAGTATAATGAAGTTACTGCTGTTGTGCAACATGCATGAATATGTGCAACATTCGCTGTGGAGATGCTCATTCAGATGTCAACGTAGGTATTTAAGAAACTCAGAGGAAAGACTACAAACAAACAGCTGGAAGCAACCAGCAACATTTCAGCTTATGTCGATGTTTTAGTCAAAACCCAGATCAGATTCACTACTGGTGAGTCTTCAGAACCTATTTAAAGAGCTAACTGTTCTGTCAAATGATGGCACATATGGAAATATTGTCCTGTGTGCAGAAAGAAAAGCCTGTCTAACATACTGTCTCTAACATATTTTTTTAATAAAGGAGAGGGAAGATCTTATTTGGCATTAGATGGAGTTGGGCAGCGTGAGAAAATGCTGGTTTCTATTCATGTTCTCACATACTGTATATAATCTAATCTAATCTAATCTAATAATAACTAGAAAAGCACTCGAAGAGCGCAGACCTCATGTCAGGTCATGTCCACCCATTAGGGCTGGTCCGAAGAGCAATTTCTGTGCTCCGGATATTCGGGTCTAATTAATGACGAATATCCCAATATTCGGCTTGTGTGGGTGGGGTGTGTATGTGCGTGTGTGTGTGTGTGTGTGTGTGCGGTAAAAGGTAAAAATTGAGCTGATCAGTGACGAATATCCGAATATTCAGCTCGTGCGGGTGGTGGGGGT
>OMNN01100232.1:0-11182 GCA_900302755.1 Chromis chromis | reverse complement strand
CAGTAACTCAAATAACCACTAGTTACAACCAAGGAATGCAGAATACCATCTCTGAACACACAACACGGCCAACCTTGAAGAAGATGGGCTACAGCAGCAGAAGACCACACCAGGTGCCACTGCTGTCAGCTAAGAACAGGAAACTGAGCCTGTGTGAACTGTAGCCTCAGTTTCCTGTTCTTAGCTGACAGCAGTGGCACCCGGTGTGGTCTTCTGCTTGAATTGAATTGAATTGAATTGCTGTAGCCCATCTTCTTCAAGGTTGGACGTGTTGTGTGTTCAGAGATGGTATTCTGCATTCCTTGATTGTAACCAGTGGTTCTTTGAGTTACTGTTGCCTTTCTATCATCTCCAACCAGTCTGCCCATTCTCCTCTGGCCTCTCACATCAACAAGGCCTTTTTGTCCAAACAACTGCCGCTCCCTGGATATTTCCTCTTCTTTGGACCATTCTTTGAAAAAAAAACCTAGAGATGGTTGTGGTGAAAATCCCAGTAGATCAGCAGTTTCTGAAATATTCAGACCAACAACCATGCCACGTTCAAAATCACTTAAATCCCCTTTCTTCCCCATTCTGATGCTCGGTTTGAATTTTAGCAAGTCGTCTTGACCACGTCTACATTCCTAAATGCATTGAGCTGCGGCCATGTGATTGGCTGATTAGCTATTTGTGTTAACAAGCAATTGAACAGGTGTACCTAAAGTGGCTGGTGAGTGTATATACACCTTATATACTACCTTACACTATACTTTACTATTAAAACTACATAGAACAGTGGGTGGCAGTAACATAGTGGTGCAAACTGTTCCTGGATCACTGTGGGGGTTTGTTATCGTCACCTTCTGCTCCCCACCGGGCCGATCTTTAAAGTGCTCTCTTATCGCAGAGCGACAAGATTCGATCCAAGATAACAAACGCAATATCAACTCTGTAGTGTGTTCAGTAATCCAGTTTAGTTATAAATCCATTCCACTTTCACTGGCTGAGCGAAATGTACAAATGTCAATGTTTGTTGCTCTGGATGGAAGAAGAGAATGAAGAAATGAAAGTGAAATACAATACCGATTTCAGGTCGGTGCCAGTAGACCAGAGTCGGTTTATCATGCGCTCAATCAAATGTTATTTAGTTCGCTGGAAGGTGTTAAGAAACCGCAGAGAACCATCATCACTGCGAGTGGCTCCTCCAGCTAATTGTTTATTCATTTACAGAGAGTGAATAATGAGATCGAAAAACAACAGAGGACAGATGAGCATCTTTCTTGTGCACACAGAAATCTCGCACAAAGAAACCAAAGCCAACAGAAGCACAGCAGATGCAGTAAACAGTCACAGACAAAGAGGAGGCTGCACTCAAACATTTTGCCGTTATTATTGCCAATATTATGTCAATCTTCAGTCAGCCCTCAATTGTTTCTTTAGACGGAGAAAAAATATTCTAAAGTTGTTGTTTTTTTTGTTCCCATTTTCTTTTGTGAATTGTTCCAACCACTGCAGTCACATCTAATGTTGTAAATACAGGATGGTGTTGTACAAAAGGGAGACCCATGAATGCACAACGTAGTTTCATGACTTTATGAACATGCTTATCAGGTCACCGTCATTATATTATCTGCAAAAAGTGTAATTTTTGTCCGTCCAGCTCTGTCTTATCATCCTGCAGCATTTAATAGAGACAAATGTTTAGGTTGAAAAGTCAAAAATACCATTTATGCATCTAAACCGGCTGCTACAGCAACAGTTTTTTCTAGAATGATGCAGATTATGACCTAAATCACAATGTGGATAAGACATAAATATGCAAAGATTTATAACTCAAATGCTGTTCAGTTGCAAACACACACACTTATTGTTGAATCTACAAAAGGTTTATGTGTCTCCCTACGGGTGCTGGAGACCTTTAGAGCCTGGACACGGTTAGTTGTTTTTAAATTGAAATGTCCCACGTTATAATGCCTCTCCCCGGGGTATGGAGCTTTAATTTGTTGTCAGGAGGGGAATTTGAGGGGCAAATAAGAGCCGTTTGTCAGCTGATGAAAGACTTAAGTAGCACTTGTGTGGGTGTCGGTGCATATATATATACATGTATATAAATAGAAAAATGAAGAGGAATGATTATTCTCTTTTAAAATATGGATTTCTTTTGGAAAATCAATGCAATATATACACAAGAAGCCTGCTTAAGTGAACACATTTAGAGGGTCATTAAATCATAGACTACAGCTTTATTATAAAAACAAATTCAAAATCTTGAGGGTAATCTAATCCCAAAAGCTACTTTAAGCAACACAAATGTGTTATTTATGCATGAGATTATCTATATCTGTACATTTTGATGTTGCTCTGACTTTAACTGCAACATGAATGTTAGATAATAGACATTATTTTTGATTTGTCTCTTTAAAATTTATCATTGACTGGCCTATAGGGCAAAAAGTTATAAATTTACTTTAGTATAATTGATATTTAAATTCATAACATACAAATGAATAGTGCTACAGCTAGCTAATATAGCCGAACATTGTTAGCTTAAGCTAAAGTCAGCTAGCTAGCATTTTAGACAGATGACATATTTTTTGCTGCTGGTTAGCTCTTATGTTGCTGTATTAGATGGGTGAGTACATAATTGATCAGAATTATAACATTAGCAGGGCTAGCGTTTGGTGTAACATTTGAATCTTCATCCTCAAAAGTCCTACTCTTGCTTTTTCACATATTACAGAACAGGTTTTTGTTATGTTTTGTTCAAACTAGTGGATAAACCTCCATATAACTCCCATGTAAACACTAAATTAAAGTTTGTATGTGTGCATTCTTATAAAGAAAAACACAGAAGCTTAATTTTACTGTTAGAATATTACATCATCTGATCTCAAACTATTCCTAAACTGTGTCCTTAGACCAGTAAAATGATGTCAATGCTATTTAAAGAGTAGTAAGGCCACTGTCGCCCAAGAAAAGACAAGTGTCATATTCAATTTAAACTCCAGTACTGAAAGATAAAATAAAACTTTTAGCACGAAAATTGTCTTTGGGCCTCTATAACTCTTTCGATGCACATCTCATACTTTTTGACATCTGGTTTGGGACTTGGGAATGAAAAACCTATTACTCTTATGTTGTATTTCTACCCCCATGGATCCCTTAACATCCTTTAAACCAGTTTAAAGCTCTGTGGTTTCTAGAAAACAAAAAATTACATTTAAACCTACACAAAAGCTTATTGGGTGGATCCTTGAGGTATAACAAACAAGTAAAGTCAATTGTCTTCTTCATAAGACATTTGCAAAACCATTTCTATATAGTATTTTGAATCTAGCATTCTGTATACCTACAATTACAATCTTCCAAAAGGTAAAAGAGTTCATGACGAGCACAGCAGCAGCCAACAAATGACAACTATGAAACGCTTTCTCTTAATACTGGTGATGCACTTCAGCTGCTGCATATAAATGTCAAGTCTCACCGGGTCCTGAGTTGCTGGCATCATTTAAACTCACGGAGGATATAATCCACTTAATAAGTGCCAGATTGAACATGTCAAATGTTACCTTTCACGCTGCAGAATACTACTGAGGCATGAGTCAATCATGAGGCATGTGGACAGGAGCTAAATATAGAGAAGCTTTGCAAGATCTCCAAGAACCACCAACGAGGTCTGATGTCAGCAAAATCCTCTTTAAGGAAATGAATGTAGCGTTGATGTCAGTGTTAATCTCAGCAATTTATTTACCTTTCAAACAAGAACAAGTTATTTTTGGTTCATTTCTCCAACCAAATTCCTCACAAGGAGTTTGGTAGCATCTTGTTTTACCTGAAAAGTACTTTTTGTCTGGGGATTCACCTCATTGAACAAAACTGAAGCCAAACTTTGCCGCCATTTGCAACCTGTGCAGCAGTGTTACTACACAACACAGGAAAATGTGTCTGTACTGAATCCAACTGGGGTTCATTAACAAGCTGTCAACCAGCAGGTCCAGTCGAGCAAGCAGGGTAAAAATCAGGCCAAGACAAGGTCACAAACAACCAAAGGAACAGGCTGGAACACCAAGACGAAAGAGTGCAAAGACAAGCTGACAAATAAAAAGACATGGCTGGTTTATATACTGGGTGGGTAATAAGGAAATGAACAGCAGGTGTGGAAGTGGGCAGAGTTATAAGGTTGCAGGAACACACAGGTAACTGCTGTGAAGGTGGGAGTGGCTTTGTAGGAAAGATAATAAATCCTACTGTGCCGTGACAGCAGCAATTTAACAGTATTTACAATTATTTCTGCAATTTTTAATTTAAAGTCCATATAAAGAAACAAAAACAACACAGAAAACTGTGTTATGAACCAGTCAGCCCAATTTAAATGATTAAAAACTCATCAAATATCGGAAATAAGGTTTTAAAATTGGGATAAAACAAGACAAACAGTATCCTGAAGGCTGAGTGACGGTTTCTACAGAAGCCCAAATTAATTGTATTAACTGTACAAACAGACCTGAGTTTGTTTTAACTGAACCAAAAAGATTAGATGTAAAAATTCAAATGTGCATTAAATATTTTCATCTCTTTGTGGACTAAGTTACCTACTACAATATTTAATAGTAGACAAGGCATCTTACACTGATTGGCGGACATGTACTGCTGATGATGGCAGTAGATGTTGGCTGGAAAGGAAAACTGTTGGTTTAGTTTTGTTAACCACCAATGAATTGAATTCCAGTTGTCTCAGTTTGTACTACCTGTTCTGAAATGGACACTGCAAAGGCAGGTGTTACTGCTGATTCTCAGCTCCCCATCAACACAAAATTAATCCAACTATTATCATCTTTCTTGCACAATTTAATCTGGAGATTGAGCTGTTTTGCAAATTCTGGCATCCAGGAAAGATGCATTTGCAGAGCAAGCCAGCATACTGTGGGCTGTAGTAGGTGTAGTAACTTGTAAATGAGCTGAAGACCCAGTGATGCTAATGTGCTTTAGTTTATCCCATCACAAAATTATGAAAAACTGTTTAATAGTTTAACGACTGCACAGTTCAGCACTACATAATTCAGTCTTTTCACGTTTTCAGCAATGATGCAAAATGTGTTAAGAAACAAATCTCTAAATTTTGGTTCTTTCGTACATTCTTTCGAGGTCTTCAGGAAATCCTGAATGATCAGTTTTGGTGATCTAGAAAGTGTGTTCATCAAATTTTCTTAGTGGCCTTTTAACTTCCCCTGAGTGAATACGATTGACTACAGCTGCTGACTCTTCTGAGCCAATTTAAATAGAACCCATTGATCCACTCATTAAACTCCGATGGCAAAGTCTGAGGAGCTCAGCAAAGATCTGCAACAGCAAATCACTGAATTATACAGGTCAGGAAGCCCCTTTGAGCCATTTTAAAGCTGCTTCAGATCCTAAAATAACTAACCCTAACCCTAAGGCCTTCTGGAGGAAAGTTCTGTGGTCAGATGGAACAAAAACTGAAATATGTTTGGAGGAGAGAAGGTGAGGCCTTTAACCCCAAGAACACCAAACCTACCATCAAGCATGGAGGTGGCAGTATCATGCTCTGTGGAACTGGAGCTTTACACAAAGTAAATGGAATAATGAAGAAGGAGGATTACCTCCACATTCTTCAGGAAAACCTAAAATCATCATCAGAAGGTTGATCTTGGACAAAGTTGGATGTTTCAACAAGACAATGAGCTCAAATACACATCAAAAGTGGTAAAGAAATGGTTCAATCAGGCTAGAATGAAGGTTTTAGACTGGTCTCCCCAAAGTTCTGACTTAAACCCTTAAACTGAAGTGTCAATACCAGCACTCTAGTGTGTATTATTATCCACAGAAACCCCTTCTTAACCGTGCTGGACAGTAAATAATGCTAATTTTCTTTGCAGTCATTAGAAAGTGTTTGGTTTTAGGGCTTTCAAGAGGCTGTGTTTGACAATATGCTTTAATTCCATAAACAGATAGCTTGTTTTTCTGCTGAGTAATTACATCTGAGAGTGTTTTTTAAATTTTCCAGCCTTGCATCATTTCTGCTGACCAAAACCCAGCTATCCAATTACCAGAAAAAACCAAGATGTATATGCAGCCTTATGAGAAACACTTTCTCATGCTTTCTATTAGCAAAATACAGTAAACGCTTCAAAACAAACAGGGGGAAAATGATGCTTAATGCCCTTTGTGTTGGGGCTTAAAGATTAATTAAAGAAGGTAAATGTCCTGCTCTTATAATAAAAGTACAAATTTCCTAACTGGGATACAAGAGAGTAAAATAAAATCTGCACGAAGAGCATTTCAGAAACCCCCAGGATTAAAAGAATGATAATTATCAGAGATTATTACGTCAGCCTGTATAGGTCCATAATCCACCATCACATTCATTAGCCACTAAAGAGTCATGCATGTTGGCCAGTTCTGCTTCGATTTCATCTCCAGCATGGTGATTTTTTTCCCCCCCTTCCTCTCTCTATTCTCGGCTATGAATTATTCACAGGATGAACTGTGGCTGATGTAAGCTCCATACTTCTGTCATGAATTAAAAATCACATTTGGTGTTCAATTAAACATGAGTGTGCACAAAAAAGAATGACACAGACCGTTTGTGATGTCGCTCTGCAAATAAACTGTGACTGGAAAAGGAGGCAGCCATGACGGAGAAAATATAATAAGGGGGCAGCTCAGTGTTTGTGAAGCGTACATCCTGGTTACATAGATTGTGGTGATAAATCTGCCAGCTATGACGATTCAACTGATTTAATTTGTTGGTTACATTGATTTATGTTGATTTTGTTCATGTTTTAATGTATATAATGCAATAATTATTCCATATTTTTAATCATCAAGAGTTTCAACCTGCTCATTTTATCCCAATTTTATCACAAAGGTCAGAACTAATATACTGTACTCATTCTTTCGACAGATTTCTATCTCAAACTTCACATTTTCACTAACTCAATGATTGGTTTTTATTGAGCCGCCTCATAATCCATCCAAAGTTTCTCTTGCAGACAGCCAGACTGAGTTTTTGAGTGAGTAATGTTTATTAACCTTGGATTCTCTTGCCCTTTTCAGAATTAAAACTCTGTCATCACTCCCATGATGAATGATGACATTCACTTTTTGAGCTGAGGATATATGACGAGGCGTGTAATAATTTTTTCCCCCTGTTTGCTCAGGAAAGACTTTCTGTCTCCTATTAATTCCTCAAGTACAGACACAAACTGCGCCAACTTTTTCTGGCTTCGCCGAGTCAAAAGAATATTCTTTCTGAGTCCAACTGATGCTATTTAAATAGATAATGTAGCCTTCAGGTTCCTGCTTACATCATCTTATTGCTATGCAGATCTCGTGACTTCAGTCATCTTCAAGGCATTTTAATGTCCACAGTCGTGTTAAAGCTAAATACCTCAGCAGGAACGATGTCCTGCATCAGTTTCCATTAAATTTTGAATTTTAGCGTCCACCATCACTCTCTTTTTGGTTTAAATGCAGCATTTAACACAACAGACAACATTATTATGTTACGTTTCCACGACACTGACTATCGTTCGTCAAAAGTTCTAATAATATTTTAAGGAAAAACATTTTAATCTAATGTTCAAATAATGTTTTAAGGATGTTTATCATTTTAAATAATGTTCCTATAAGGTTAAATGTTAACCAATGTTTTAGCTGCAACATTAGACGATGTTTTAAGGACGTTATCAGGGCCTGTACTGCAGAATACTACTGAGGCATGAGTCACATAGTACATAGTATTGAGGCATGTGACTCATGCGATAAGAACGTTCCTCCTTTGTTATCGAGGCCTTATATTAGAAGCGTTCTCAATGCAACGTTTGAAATCTGTTATGAGGATGTTGTTGAGACCTGAGATGTGAGAACTTTCCTGCAAAGTAATGTGTTCGTCTGTATTGAATGTTCAGCTATTCAAACTTAATAGTGTGATATGTATCTGCCCTGCCTGGGGATAATTGTTGAAAACTGCCAATAAAAAGATTTTGAAAAGAAAAGAATGTTGTTACCAATATTTCTAGAATGTTTTTAGGGAATGGTATCCTACTCATTTCGAGAAGCATGGTGGGAACAAAAAGAAACCTTTTCAGTCGAATCACTTTAAAGAACATTATCATACCGACATTCTAGGAAAAACAACAGAACATTCTGCCTTTTTGTTGAAGGAACACATTATAGAACATTCTTCTATAAGACCTTTCCACAATGATAGCAAAGAAAGGATGTTCATAATGCAATGTTCAGAAAACGTTTGCAAGATGTCAAGGCCTCAGATGACGCATCGTTCTTTATGCAACATTCCTGTACGGCAATTTATTAACAAAGGTGGAACATTCTGTCTGCAAAGGTCCGAGGATGTTTTAGGGATGTTCTTGAGGAAACACATTACAGAATGTTCCTCTATTAAACATTCTAAAAATGTTCTATGATAACAATGGAAGAACATTCTCAAATCTACATTAAAAAAAATGTTTTCCAGATGTTATCAAGACCTCAGATGACAAAATGGTCTTCATACAGAATGTTTTATAACGTTCCTGTAATGTGATATATTAAAGGTGGAACATTTTGCCTTTTTGTTGAGGGAACACATTATAGAACGTTCTTCTATGAGACGTTTCCACAATAATAACAGAGGAAGGATGTTCTCAATGCAACATTCGGAAAACATTTAAGATTTTATTAAGACCTCAGATGACAGAATGTTCTTTATAAGATGTTCCTGTGCTGCGATTTATTAACAAAGGTGGAACATTCAGTGTTTTGAGGATGTTGTTGAAAGAACACATTATGGAATCTATAAAACGTTCCCACAATGTCCCACAGTGATACCAAAGGAACAACACTTTCGGTGTTTTGAGAAGGGCGTAACGGTCAAACAATGTTGTCAAAAATATTTTATCAGTGTTCCACAAAAGATACTTCCAATGTTGTTTTTAAAATAACATTATCCTGCTCTATAATAACTGTCTACAGTCATTGTTCGAATGTTTCTACAGATTGTCATCCTACCTTTCAGAACATCATTCTGGGAACTAAAGCAACGACTTCCCACTGAAAACATTTCTAAATATTCTAACAATGTTTCAAGGACACAAGATTTCTTGTTCGGTTTGCTCCTACAAAATAAAAGCATGCTGCAGGACCTCAACACTTTGATTCTTTGTCAAAATGTCAAAACGAAACTTGCTGGCTCAAAAATCTGCAGTTTGCAGCTAAAGATGGTGATTTAATCTGAGGAATGAAGCTCACTTACAGACTGAAGGTTGCATCTCGACCAGTATCCATTAAAGCATGACGTTGTTCTTGTATATCATCTGCTAACTGCCTCCCTGCACCAGGTGAACATTAAACACAGACTGGTTTTAAGATTCCTTATATTCAGACTATTACACTGTGAGATCACCAGGAGGCTCCTTAAATCTTCTCTCAGTCCCAAGAATCACATTACAGTCAAGGTAGGTTTGTGAATTCGTCTCACGTCAGCCCTAAAATCTAAAACTTCACAGAACTGCAACACATTTCCAGTGATATTATACATTTTATTATTTTAAATATCTTTTACTGTTGCTCTGTGTGAGATGTTCTCACAGGTGATTTACAAAACACTATTTTACCCAGCTGGAAGGAAACGTTCCCCAACACTAGATAACATTACTTACAACTTATAATGATTATATTATATTATACAGATGATGTTCCATGATAACAAAGGAGGAACGTTCTCAACCCAACATTAAAAAAAAAGTTTTCCAGATGTTATCGAGGCCTTAGATGATTTCTTATAAAATGTTCTTGTACTGGGATATATTAAGAACGGTGGAACATTCTACCTGCAATGTTCGGAGGATGTTTTGGGGATGTTCTTGAGGTAACTCATTATAATAGTGTATATATTGTATAGAACATTCTCACAATGTTCTAGATAACAAAGGAAGAATGTCCTCGAGCTAACATTCAGAAAATGTTTTCCAGGTGTTATCAAGGCCACAATTGTTTTTCATAAAACATCCTGTAATGTGGAACATTCTTCCTGCAATGTTCTATGGATGTTTTTGGGATGTACTTATGGAGACACATTATACTACCTTTGTGTATAAAACATTCTCACAGTGTTCCATGATAACTAAGTAAGAATGCTCTCAAATCATCATTCAAAAAATGTTTTCCAGATGTTGTTGAGGTTTCAGATGTTTTTTGTACAATGATCCTGTAATGTGATATATTAACAAAGGTGGAACACTCTTCCTGCAATGTTCTCAGGATGTTTTGGGGATGTTGTTGAGGAAACACAGAATGTTCTTCTATAAAACATTCTCAATATGTTCCACGATAACATTACAGGAACGTTATAAAACGTTCCTGTAATGTGATATATTAAAGGTAGAACATTTAGCTGTTTCATTGAGGGAACACGTTGTAGAACGTTTCCAAAATGATCACAAAGGAAGGATGTTCTCAATGCAACATTCAAAAACTGTTTTCAAGATGAACCTCAGATGACAGAACGTTCCTGTACTGTGATAAATGAACAAAGGTGGAACATTCTGGCTGCAATTTTCTGAAGATGTTTTGGGGATGTTGTTGAGGGAACACATTATAGAATCTATAAAACGTTCCAACAGTGTTACATGATAACAAAGGACAGAACGTTTCCAGTGCAACATTCGGTTTTGAGAACGTTAGAGCATAACAACAACAACATTATCACCAAACATCTTTGGACAACCTTTAAGAAGAAAATTCTGGGAACTTAAAGAAAACTTCTTACCAAAAATATTGGTAGAACTTTCTAGCTGGGAATACACATATACTATTTTTGAACAGACTGGATTGAAGACAAGGAAATCAGAGATGGACATTGAAGAGAAAACAACCCCCGTTTTTTTTTTTTGAACATTTAAAACATGAACATTGGCCACACCGCCTTATGGATGCCCGATCCCGTCAGATCTCAGAAGCTAAGCAAGGTAGGGCCTGGTCAGTACCTGGATGGGAGACTGTGAGGGAACACCAGGAAGCCTGGGTGAATGCAGGGTGAGAGTGAGTGGTTGGTGGTGGTCGGAGGGGCCGATGGAGCAGATTGGCAGCCTGGCTTCCATCAGTCTACCCCAGGGCAGCTGTGGCTACATACGTAGCTCACCACCATCGAGTATGGAGTGAATGAATAATGCTATGTAAA
>OMNN01100231.1:1693-36665 GCA_900302755.1 Chromis chromis | reverse complement strand
AACTTTCTTTTTTGATACTTGGAATTTTCTTCATGGGGAACAATTCCCCTTTTGAGGAACTAACTATTTATCATCTGCAACATTTATTTGTTTTATTTTGAGTTTTAAAAAATTATTTTTTTTTCCAACTTGTTGCTGATAATTCAGGAAGATGTGTCGAAAAATAATAGCTGATTATACCTAATAAAATCAGTACTGTCAGTAAAAAAATCGACATATAAAGCTTTTTTTCCGTAACCTAATAAATATTTTAAAAAATTCAAATAAACAAAAAAACTGTTTCCATATTTTGAAGATGATGTAATCTGTATAATACAATTATTTCTTATACATAGTCTCCTATATAAATTGCTTATATTCCATGTTTTACCTCATGTATATAAAGTGTATTTATTCCTGCATCTTCAGAATCTACATAATTTGCAATTAACTGTGCTTCACTTTTACACATAGAGCTACACAAAGTACTTACACATTAATTTTCCTTTCTTTAACCTTCCTGAATTTAAATGTATGTGTGTTTCATTGTATAAACTTTGAGAGCAAAGAAAAACTGGAGTGAAATTCCTTGTACGTGAACACATATTTACTCAGTAAAGCTGATTCTGGTTTCAGAAAACTTTTACCAGGACACTTCTTTTCATTGACTGGGTCAGAATCAATATAAGCCAATAATTAACACGGGAGCTATTAATGTGTTCATTAAATCAGGCTCATTGATATCGCAGCTACGACGTCAAAACAGTAAAGTGAAAGCACAGAGAGGCAGACCTTAAGGAGATCGGCGTGTTCTGATTGGCTGCTGGACTCGTCAGTCAGCCGTGGCCCCGCCTCTTCCCCCCGGACCAGGCTCGGTTGAGTCTTCGGGTTGAGGAGGAGTGCGGTTGGAGTGCGAGAGGGTCGCGGCCGCGATGATCTGACAGATGAAATAGCGAAAAAAGAAAGAGAAGGCGGGCGTCCTCCCACACAAAACAATGTTCCCCAAAGGCAAGGGCACCCCGGTGCCGTCGGACGGCCAGGCACGAGAAAAGTAAGCTCAGAAACGTTTATTATCGTGTATTTTTTCGCCTCGTAAGTTGCTCCCTCAACGCTCTCTGTTGTTCGCTGGACAGGCTAGCAAGAGGCGATTTCCTCCTACCGAGAATGGAATTGAATGAACCGCCTTGTCTGCTCGCCATTCCTCCTCTGAGCTGTGTTTCTGCTGCCCTGCTGTCGTTTCTACACCTCCCCGAACGATTCCCGCTGCAGTTTGGTTGTGTTTTAACCGGCGGTTGGCTCGTATTTTTGCGGGTTTTTCAGGCTGAGAGCTCGGAGCGGAGAAAACAATAACACCGCCGCGCTACAGTACATTGTTTTCTCTGTTGCGCTCTCTGGATAGGCTCCGGTTTTATTTCCCTCAGCCCCATCAGTGCCACCAAGACACTGTACCAGGCTAATACACAACAGGCTGCTGCTCTTTTTAATGTTTCCCATCATTAATTTATACTGCTGCTTCAGCACTTTGGTTTAACCTTCCAGTTGTAGTGGATCCTCACCAGGCTTGGCTTGGTTACCAGTCCCAGTTAATTTTTTTGGCAAAGGCTATTTGGCAGCCATTGTTCAGAGGGCCTGGAAGCGACTGTAGTCACTCAGTGTTCCCGTACAGGAAGATTTAACCTGATGTTTGGCGATTTATGTTTTTGCTACTTGGTGGTGTTTGTTGAATTAAACCCTGAATTATGTCCCATTTGTTTCACACAGGTTGGCTCTATACGTCTATGAGTATTTGTTACACATAGGAGCACAGAAGTCTGCACAGACCTTTTTATCAGAGGTATGTGGAATTTGGGGTAAAAGTTCAACCATATTAGCATGCCCCCTTTATTTTTTAACACTTCAGTTTAATTTAAATGTACTGCATTAGAGAGAATAATATTAAAATGTTAATTCACATAAATTCCACTTCTCTAGATCCGATGGGAGAAAAACATAACACTCGGAGAACCCCCTGGATTCCTACATTCCTGGTGGTGGTAAGTCTCGTCTGCCTGTAATGTAATGTAATGTGGAGGGGCTGTTTGTGTGGTTGTTTGCTTCATGACCTCCTCTCCTGTCCACAGTGTATTCTGGGACTTGTATTGTGCTGCACCGGAGAGGAGAGAGACATGTGACCACTCCAGCGAAGCAAAAGCCTTCCATGATTACGTGAGTAGAGCTTACATGAGAACTGTTGCACACATCTTCTTCCAAAGGAGACAGCAAGGTTTCCCTCAAGAGGTGGTTGTAAATAACTTCAGCTCAGGTTGTGCAATGAGTCAGAATTTTTTTTGTTGGTACTCATAATCTCAAGTCCTGACAAAATTTCTCACCATACCTGAAGAATGATCACTATTAAGATTCTACCTGGTTGGTTTCTGCTGTTTTAGCGACCCTTTGTTTGCACATAGCTTTCGATATGCAGGCCGTGTTGTATTACAGCACCTTGTTTAACAGTGTAGAGCAATTTTTTAATGCTTTTTTTTTTCTTGCTGCTGAATTTATGGCCAGTTATCTTGATCTGTTGGTGGGTCGAATGATGCGCCCAACAATGAGCTTTATAGGCTTCTGGGAAAATGATGCTGATGTCAGCATGTCCTCCTGAGCCAGACCTGTCGAGTGCGCTCCCCCTTATCCGAGCTCCCTGCCTCAGTTGTGGAGAAGAAAAAGAACCTACTGTGTGTTCTGCACGATATCAGGGAATTTATACGCACAGCTTGATTTTTTGACAAAGATCTTCCGCTGCCCGAATGTGGGGCAGCTCGAGTACATGTTGGAACACATTACCTGCAATGACATAATCCTAATGGATTTGAAACTGACGAAGTGTGGAGGAAGCTTTGCGTCCTACATTTCTGAGACGTCACTCAGGACTCGTGCGTCATTTGGATGTTGCGTTGCCCCTCTCATGATAGCGCTTCGATATTTGCATATTATGGGGTGTTTTGCATCTTGGAGATAGTGGCATTTTCATTCGAGTCAGCATTCAAAAAGCACCTCATGTAAATCAAAGAAAGTGGGAACAGCTTGTCAGTGGCCTCTGCCGTTTGCATCCTTGTGTCTCTTTAGCCCCATTCAGACATGCACTCGTTATCATTAATCTGTCGACTTGGAAACGTGTCGGCTTCATGAATGAGCACCCTGCTGGCTTTTCTATAAAAGTGGAGACCGTAATCTTACCAAGTCAGATCACAGTAACATTTCAGTGTCGCTTTCAAGTCTGCACAAGTCTGAAGTGTATGTCGTCCCATTAACAGATTGACACACATTTCTCGTCCGTTTTGCTCTGCATTTTCACATCTATTACAAACCGAGATTTCCATATCTAATAATACTTTACTGTGATAACAGACAGACAGATTTTCTAATAACAGATGAAATCCAGGCTTTGATATAACATTGCTAAAGTACGTTGCCTCCAGCTGTTTGTAGATATCTTTCCTCTGATTTTATCACATACTAGCAGCGTCAGTTACATTAATTTACACGTGTCACACCAGCATAACTGCATTATTGTAGTTGTGAATTATCCCCAACATGGAGACAGGATGGGTCAGGATGTAACAGCAGGTCACACTGTGTACCTGTCTTTACGTCAGCTAAGTGAAGCTAAGTTCAGGTTGAGTCCTGAGCTCAATCAGAGCTGTTGGCATCTGTTTATTTTCCTGTTCCTAAAGTTGTAGTCAGATTATTGTCAGAGGTGGACAGAATTTGTTTAGGAAATCAAAAATAAACTAGTATATTGGGTTGTTGGACAATTCGATAAGCTTGCTATTAGTTTAGATTTAGTCATTTGTTTATTAGTGCATCCGTATGCATGAATGGCAAATATCGCACGTGTGTCATGACTCTTAATTTAAGGGAGGATGTCTGAATGAAGCCACTAGCAACATTAACTTAAAAGTGAGCTGTGTCTGAATGACAGAATTGATGAAGCCAGCAATGTTTTCTGGCCTCATCTGAAAAGATTAGGCAAACATTTTGTGTAGCTGATGTAAATAAAGGGAAAAAGACTATTTAGGTTTTGCTGTATCAGCGCTGGAAAGGCATTAGAGGTTAAGGAGTCCTCTCAAGATGATTGATGCACAGCCCAGTTTGTTGGCTGGCCACTGGTGAATCAGGCAGGAGAGGGTTAAAACGGAGATGTTGGTCCTGCTCTTGGCAGATAGGGTTGTCAGGGTATCGGGCCTCCTGATCCGGCAGGTGACCTGGAAGCCAGGAGAGAGGCTCTGCCCTTTCACTAACCACATTCCTCATTATTCGAACTCATTCAGACAAAGGAAGAGCACATACCGTCTGACAACCAGCCTCAATTCACCTACTTCACGGTAATTGATTGCTTATTTAGGTGGGATGTGTTTCTGTATTGTGTGAAAGTGTCACAGGTTTACGAATCTGTTACAGAAGAACCTTGAAAACGGCTCTTTAAAATGTCTTATTTTTTAAGCAAAGATGTGAAATTGTTTTTGTCATTTCTCGTTATATTAGATTGGGGAATAAAACACCCACAGAACAGTTTGGAGCGAATAAAAAAACACAAAACAAGCTGTTAAATTGCATCCTTCGCTTTGACTGAGGCCATTTTCTTTACATGGAAAACATTAAGCAAATGAGGGAACAGTGAAATGTCAGTCTGGGCAGTGCGCTGCTGTTGTTGAGAGTTTCTGTGTGGTTGGCTCTCCCTGACATCTTGTGGTCGCCCTTCGCTCTGATGTCGGCTCCCTTTTGTGTTTACGGGGGGTCAGGGAAGTGTGTGGACAGTGCTAGTCCTCAGACCCCAGCCTTTTGTCTAGGTGTGGGGGAGGTGAGTGCCGCCCTGTTAGCCGGCAGCGCTCGTAAAGCCCCGGCGTATTCAAACCGGGGCCTTGACGAACGCTCCCCGAGGGCCTTGTCGCCATGGCGTCAGCGGCTGATTGATGGCTGTCATGGATCTGAGGGGGCAGGTCGGAAGAAAAAAAAAAAAGGGGGAAAGGGGAGTGGCACTGTGGCATATGCCCAGCATCCACCACCGCTGAGGGAATATAAAGAGGAGGGGGTTGGGGAGATGTGGAAGAAACCTGCTAGAAGTAACTGGAGGAGGGAAAGAGCATCCAGTCAGGATCCAGAGCCGGTTTTATGATGTTGATTGATGGTTAAACATTTACAAGCTAAACATAGAGGTTGGTTTCTTTAAAGCGTCGGTTTCAGTGGAAGAAGTGAGGCTGTTAAGAGCAGCAGTTGGGTGGTCCGAGCGTCGGCCCAAACACCTACATCATTTCTCCTTCATCCACTTTAAAATGTTTTTTTTTCTTCTTTTTTTTGTTAGCGTCTCTCTCCAGCAGTTACCCCAGTCAACCTCTTGGTCATCCTCACCCTCCTCTCCCCTTGTTCCCCTTGCTCTCTTTGTTTGTGTAAAAGGAGCACATCCGCCGCCACTCTGGCCTTTTGTAACCTTTCGTTATTCAAGCATTCTGGGGGAGAAAAATAGTTTGGCTGGGTTTGCTCGTGCGCTTTTGAGGACACGCATATACATGTGCTGATTCACGATGAGTGAGGGGGGTTGGTGGTGGTAGTCTGCCTTAAAGAAGGTCCCCTGGGAAGTTGTAAGGAAGGCTCCAGACAAGAGGCTCATAGCCTGGGGCAGGGCTGGGACATCTGCCCCTTTCCGGTACCAGAGGATCTGTGGAGAGAGACGTGGCTCGTTTTAAAGCAGCATCAGGCTGTGTTTGGGACAGTCCAGCAAGCACAGCTGTGGGCTTTAGAGGGACATGATAAAGATCTAAGACAACATGCCTGTGAACTCGCCATGCACGTAGTTTTTCAGTCTGGCAAACAGTTTCTGCTCTTCTGAGAGATCGCTGACAATGTTTTAGGGCTTTGGAGTCAATACCTTAGATACAGCTTTGTTTTACTTCATTATTTCTTTTTGCAGGCCTCATTCCAGGAATGGGCTACTTAAGTGTAGAGGAACAAAACAAACTGCAGTAGCTATTTAAGTATTGGAGGGGCCAGACAGTGGGATTGTATGAGCATAAACCAGTCTACAAGACATGACTGTAGATCACCCTTTGTCTGTAATAAACAGAGTAACAGCTGCCTCCAGTTTTTTTTTTACCATAGAAATACAACACACTTTATTGCAGTGTATATCCTATTTACTATTAGAATGAGCATAAATATCTTTATAGATTTGTTTCAATTAATACATTAATTGACAATAATTACACAACGTCAGTATTTTAGATTTATTTCTTTTTGGCTTTTCGCCTTTATTGGATAGGACAGTGGATAGAGTTGGAAAAAGGAGAGAGTGGAGAAGGACCGAGGTTGGACTCGAACCCGGAACAGCCGCTACGTCTCTGCATGTGGGTCACGCGACACGACCATTAGGCTATCGGGGCGCCCCCTCAACGTCAGTATTTTAAAGTGTAAGTCGTGTTTACAAGAAGAGTTAAAAGTTATTTATACATTATTATTTATATATTGTAAAGTCAGGGACACAGCTTCATTAGTGTCCCTGTATCTCTGGCACATGGGTTGTAGTGGAGCTCTATTTTTAATTCATTTGTACGTTGTGATTGTACATTTTTAGACCTTCCATGCATCATCTACTCAGCAGGCAAGGACAAAGGACAAAAAAACAACTGCACTGTGACAATATAATCAGTTGATAGTTGTAGCTTTTGCAATATTAATTAAATACGTGAGAGAACTCGACTTTTGATTAGGACTAAAAATCCTGCATATGCTGAAAATGCCAACTTTAAAACATGTAAATCAGAAGTAAATGCCTGTAGCACTTTCAGATATGATACGATGGCATTTTATGAATGTGAAATCAAAGCCTATAATATTATGAGCCTTTTTTTTTTTTTTAGCTTTAAGACCTAAAATTGTAGATGTGAATACATTTTGAGCTTCGTTCACAGTAATCGGATCATGCTGAGGAGGGTTTGCTTTCCAGGAAGATGCAAAGTTCTAGTTTTCTTGAATTTTGAAAAGAGGTCAGAAATATAAATAGCAGTGTTACTCAATGGCCAAAATGTGTCTCGAATGAAAGCACGTCAAAAGAAGTTTACGGAAAGTGGTTACTTTAATTGATGTCTGGTGAAGCATGCAATGTGTTAAGAAAACGATATAATAAGACAAAGAGAACTGACCACAATGCTTGAATCTAAATAAGCTCAACAAAACTTGTTCCTCTTCTTGTAACTTCTTTTACTGGCTTCCTAGTTCGCGGTATTGGTGCCTGAGTGATCTCAGTGCTGTTAGTTCCTGTCATAAACCAAAATACAATATATGGCATTAGACAGTAAACTAGGAGTGATAATAAAGAGAATGTATCTTTAGCGTCTCATCTAAAGCTGAGTTTAGATGATCAGTTTGACTTTAACCCTTTTGAAATGTCCAAAGTCAGCCACTAACAACTCCACAACTACGAGGCAAAAAGGATCAGCCTTGGTCTCTGTGGATAAGAGACACTTGGGAGTCTCTATGGGTCCATTACTGGACCAGACTGACATGTTAAAAACTCCTCCAGATATTTGAATATTTGTCTAATTAGTCAAAGCTATAAATTTGAAAGTGAATAGCAACCTGATAACAGTAAGTCAGGAAATACTGATGCTACTAAACCTGTTCTAAAAAATTTCCTCTGCACCTCTTCAATGCAACATAAATAAAGCTCAACAATGCTGCGTCCATTTTAATCATAGTAGTAGCAGGCGGCCTCTTCATTGAATGTGACGCACTCGGAAACCTTCTAAAAATGGGTTGCATTTTAATAACAGTCTGGTCCCAGTGCAGGGACCTCCAGGGTGGAAAGGGTTAAAATATGCAAGCATGGCACCACTACAGTTCATTACTTGTACCGAAGGAATCCCTTCCAGGTATTATAACCAATAGTTCAACTGTGTTTACGTGCTTCTAAGATGGTGCATTCAAATCGATTTCTTATATTTCTTATTAAATGAATGTCCAAGCAGCTACGTAATATTCACCCAGAGTCTTTTGTCAGGTTGTGCAAGTTAGATCGACTGATTGCGCTTTCCAAGTCAAAAAATAGTGTCAGGCAGGCTGGGATCCTGACATCATTCCTGTTTGACTTGCATATGGATGACTTGCCTGAGCAGTTCAAACCTTGCAAAACAGGTTGTGTTATATGTAAGCAGTGAGGCCTAATCCTCACGTGCACGGTGTGTTTTAAAATTGTTAGAGAATCTCTCTAAAAGATCACAGAACACAGTTTTAAACACATCTCTGTCGAAAATGAAACACAAGAGCGGGCCAAACCACCAGTCGGTGATGTAACACTAACCCTAAAGACATGTTGGCCAATCAGAAGCCTGAAAAAAAGCCAGAACTGGTTCTGGTAGCTACAAAAACAGAGAATCGAGGACAGGGCTAATAATTTTTGTGGTCTGTTCCTCGATATAGTGCAAGAGTAACTACATTTAGGTAGAAATTTGAAAAATGATAAAGAATGTTAAAAAGAATCCCTGTCTTCTAGGGCTGGACCCGAATATTCGGATAACCGAATATTCAGTCGTTGTGGTGGTATCCGAATAATAATTTTGAGATTCGAATAGTCGTGCGCACCCCCAGCGGAGGAAAGCTGGCGGCGGACGCCGGGTGTGTGCACGGCTCTACTGTACTGTACTGTCATGAAGCATTGTCTCCACTGCGTTAATAAATAAAGAAACGAACAATCCCCCCACCCCCACCACTCCACGACACCACAGCGGCACGATCCGAATATTCGGTATTAATTGGACCCGAATATCCGAAGCACAGAAATTGCTACTCGAACCAGCCCTACTGTCTTCCTTCTCTACATATATGGAAGTAGTTTTCCAAGAAGTCCATTTTTAGTGACCTGAAACTACATTTGCATGTGGATAAAAGGCCAAAAAGCATAGGCAAAGCTATAAATGTCCATGTATGTGAGAATAACACCTGATTCTGTTATATTTTTCTATGCAACAATGGTTTTGTTCAGTTTAAGCTCCCAGTATAGGAGCCAATAATGGCACCAGACTAATGCAGAGAAGGTATTAACTGATATTTTGAGGTAAAGATGGTGCAAATCTCATATTTTCCTGATTCTGTTTGGATGCTTTTAAATATCTTGGTCAGATAATTTAGCAGATGATAGAAATTCTATCAATAATGTTAATATATCGTGGATTATAAGCATGGATTCTTTCCGTTGTGTCACCTGTGTTGTTGACAAAAAGCAGATAAATATAGAACGACAGCAATCAGAGATGCAGTCACTTACATTCATGAGGATGTTATTGTGTGTGTTTATATATTTGATCGCTAGTCATATGATCAGCAGCATGAATATTTCCGCATGTCAAGCAGAGATAAGAAGCCTAATGAGTGTATGTATCGCGCATCACTGATGAACCAATAAGTCTGACAAAAAGCTGTGCCGGGAGAAAATGAGGTTCTGTCAATTATTTATTTTTCCGTTCCTTAAAAAAATGTCATCATAATTCTACTTATTTGAAAGTTTTAAAATGGACACACGGTCCGAAATAAAGTATAGAAACTCTTGTCGTATCAGCATAAATGACCAAAGAGGCTGTGCAGGTTTTACCAAAATAAAATTCTGGTGTTTACTTTGGACACTTCTGCACCTACAGGAGGTGAAATGTAAGAGAGAAGTGCAAACTGTTATCACTGATTGGGCACTGTGCCTCTTGTCCTTTGGTAAACAGCATCACAGATCGGCATTACTGCACAAACTTGTTTAAACGCAGGTTAGTTGGATCACATCTTATGGTAGGTTCACACTGGAAGATTGCCTTGATTTGTGCTGCAACATTTAAATGGTTGGTGTCAGAATTTGGCATAAACAACATGAAAACACGGATCCACCCCGCCTTGTATCAACAATTCAGGCTGCTGCTGGTGTAACGGTGTGGGTGATGTTTTCTTGCCACACTTCGGGCCCCTTAGTAGCATTTAAGCTGCCTCAGTGTTGTTGCTGACCATGTCCATCCCTTTATGACCACAGTGTACCCGCCTTCTAATGGCTCCTTTCAGCAGGATAACACACCATGTCGCAAAGCTTATGTCATCACAGAGCGGTTTCTTAAACATGACAATGAGTTCACTGGACTCAAAGGGTCTCTACAATATTGTGTTATTAGGCATCATGAAGGTGCTGCACACAAATCTGCAGTAACTGCGTGTTAGCATGTCGGTACAGGCAAAAATCTTAGAGGAAATAGTTCAGCACCTTGTTGAATCTGTGCCACGAAGAAACGAAGCAGTTCCGCCAGCATGAAGTGGGTTAACTAGTGAGTGTATAATGTGGCTTTCTCTTTTACATGCATGTACATTTGAGATTTAAAATCCTCACAAAGCTGGGAAATAATAGTAAAGTGGAATTTAAGGTAACTCTGAGTCATAGTTAAAAATTGCGTATAAATTTGCACCTATTATTCCTGACTAACTAAGTGATGCTTTTTAGGGCCTGGTTTAAGGTTGTTGTACAGATTCTGAGAGGAAACATTTCCGATTGAATGCAGTTGGAAGTGAGAGTTGCCAGTCAAGACAAGGGAGGATGCATTTCTGTGGTCTGAGGAGCTGCTGAAAACAGTGCTATACTTAGATTTCTACAGCTATAGACTGTTTAAGGAACCCCCAGATGCTAGGCATGCTTGGTGATTTCTCATTCTTTGCACCTAGCTGAATTTTCAACACCATCCTATGACACCGCCTAGTAAAGAAGTCTGATTTATGCAGCCTGTGTCCTGGTGGTGTGGCGAGGCCTGATGAGACGTGACCGTTCCCTGTGGCCTCACTTCTCTCCCCGCTGAGGTATTTCACAGTGGCCCTGCAGTGGCAGCCTGAGCAGATATAATTAGGGAAGGTGCAGTCGATAAAAGGGAGTGTGTCGGCTATTGACCAGTGATGTCTGGAGCAGTGGGGCTCTGGAGCTGTGTGTGAGTGTGAATGCAGATGCATCTACACATACGCCACAGTGTGAGCGTTTAGTCCTGTTGGCAACAAATGGGACGATAGGCGCTTCTCTCTTTCTGTGGCTGTTGTTGGGAAGCTAACACCCCACAGCTCTGAAGACATTAGCTCATCTCAGATTGCTTCGGCTACAGGGAAGAAAAACTGAGTCAATTAGGAGCGTGTGACCGAAGCAAATGGCACATTAGTGAATTAGGGCTGCGGTTTGAGCAGGAAATCTGCCCAGCTAGCCCCTGCTGTGCAGCAGCACTTTGGAGCCACTGACTCAGAGCATCCAACTGATACTTATCTGATCCACTGGATCCTGGATCAGCAGGGCTCAGACCTCAATAAGGACCACAGTAATGCCTTGTAGAGGCCTTAGAGGGGGTGTTCTAGTCCATTAAATGATGTTTTAACAGCATTTTAAACATCACGGGTCTGGACACAGGTCATGAAACCAGATCATGTAGCACACATTAACCCATTCTGATTGACAGCCTACAGGCTTAGTTTGAGTCACTGTGGTTGTTTTAAAGAGTATCCAATTCCTCATGTGTGCTTTTCTTGTTGGTCAAGAAGTGACAAGATAAATGCCTAACAATGTTTTCTTCCTGTTCCTTGCAAGTGTGTTTGTGTTATGAAAGAGGCTGACAGTATAAGCAGTCAGTTAATGTTGTGCAGCCCAGTAAGACGTTGTAATGCTGCTCTTTTGCCTCTTCTTTTCTTTCAGAGTGCAGCAGCAGCCCCCAGCCCTGTGATGGGAGGGATGCCCCCTGGTGAGGGCATGCCAGGAGGCCCAATGCCACCTGGCTTTTTCCAGGTTAGTTCACCTCTATACTGATAACTGTCTGTTTTTGTTAGGAAGTGCTCTTAAATGAACTCTACCTGACATTTATCATTTTCACATGATCAGTCATGTCAGCAATTATTTGATTATCATATCAAATTTAATCAATTCATTTCCTGTGGATGGATAGATTGACCAGTATATGTTTTATTACCTGCACTGCTGTAGGCTTTAGTTTTGCATAATGCTGTGAGGGTTTTGTATATTCTGAAGGTGTAGGTCTCGTCGTTGGTGTCTGTATATTTGTTGTCTGTGTTGTTGTCTGCTCTGCTCAGTGAACTTGTAGTAAACATCATAGACATTGTGTCTGCCTGGGCCCCTCCTGTGCTGTAAACAGGCAGGCGTGGCCTGGCCATTTTCCCTAATGGAGAAATCGAAAGGTGCAGCACCTACTGTAAATCAATATCTAGTGATGATAAAGTCTTCGCAGGAAACTGTGTGGAACAGACTCGTTAGAAATGACATAAAAGTGAGGCTGCTCTGCCTCCACTAGACCAAAATATTCACTACAAGTCTACCAGTTTATTATGATGCAGAAGCCACAAAGCTGTGACTCATTGTTTAGTCATATTAATATCAGAAAAGATATTTTGACATTTATACGCACACACTCATACTTTCCATACCAGAAGCTGTTTGAGGAGGCTCAATTAGACCCCTCTCTCTCTGTCAGATCAGCAACATTAGTGACACAGTGCCGGTGTTTAGTGTTGTTATAAAGCTAATTGCATAGAGCTTAATTGATGCTGTTAATTCAGGGAAATTAGCACTGATAACATGCTGCATGCAGCAGGCTTCTTAATGTCTTGACTGACAGCCAAAAGAGCACACATCCTCTCCATCTCTCTGTCTCTTTTCTCTCATTCAAAGCTCTCATTTGCTTATTCTTCTCCGCTCAGTCTCACTCTTTTACTGTTCGGTACATGGAAAATGATCTGTCATATTTGTGTACATTTTTACATTTTTTGCGCCACCCTTTGGTTCTTGCTCTCCGACTGCCTCCTCCTCTGCCCTGCAGTAACCCTGCTTCTCTCTCTCTCTACCCCTCTTTTTTCACTTCTTGCTCCCTCTTTCTCTCTGTCTCATCCTCCCCTCTATTCTCCTTCTTGCCTCTTCATTTTATGTGATGCCATAGGGTCCTCCTGGTCCCCAGGGCTCTCCTCACCCTCAGCCTCCTCCCCCTAACAGTATGATGGGACCTCACAGTCAGGTAACACTGTCTCTCTCTGTCTGTCTCTTTCTCTCTGGTTTTGCTATCTGCAATCATTTGGGAACTCTGGTTCTCAGTGCTGATGCTTCATGCTTTGGCATTCGTCTCTGCTTTATGCTGCTTTGAATATTCACACAACAAGAAAAGTACTACAGTTTGAGAGATGTAAGTCACACTTTTACTGAAATTTCATGGAGCAACTGTGTTTATGTTGTAGTCCTTCATGTCGCCTCGGTTCGCTGGAGGCCCCAGAGGTCCCCCCATCAGGATGGCCAACCAGGTAGAGCTCACACTCATAGACACAGACTAGAGATGCAAAATACACTGCATGTAGTTTAGAACTGCAGTTTAATTGGATCTTTGTGTTTTATCCCCTCTAGCCACCCGGTGGAGGACCAGGTCCTCATCCCATGCTGCCCAACATGGACCCCACACGACCACAAGGTGTGTTTCAGTGCTGGTATCACTTTAACTACATCTATAAGGCACACATTATGCGACTTTTCTCTTTACATACACGGTCTTTATCCCCTCCAGGCCATCCTAACTTGGGGCCAATGCAGAGAATGAGCGGCCCTCGAGGCATGGGGCCGATGGGGCCTGGTCCTCAGGTAGGCTTCTTCACTAATACAAAATAAATCACTGCTAGATTCATGTTTCTTATGGTCAGGAGGTCTTATCTGGGGAAACCAAATAAATTTTGATGACATTAATGGTTCGCAGAATTTTCCTTTTTACCCTGCAGTCTTCAAATCCCGTTTTAAGTTTATGGTTTTTGGTTGTCCTCTCAGAACTTTGGTGGTGGGATGAGGCCTCCACACAACACCATGGGTCCTGGTATGCCAGGAGTGAACATGTGAGCCTTCTGTTTATTTCTACATATATATTCTCTTACATGTATTTCAGCCTAAATGTAATAGCTAACTGAGATTTCCATTGGTCTTACCATCCAGGGGCCCCGGGACAGGTCGGCCATGGCCCAATCCCAACAATGCCAACTCTGTGAGTAGTAAAGCACAAAAACACACAGCAGAGAAATGCTGGTTCAGGTTGCAGCCAGATCTCCTCTCAGAGTTGCAGAGGTCTGCTGTGTTCCACGGTTCTAGACTGGGATGTAATTGTAGTATTATGTGTCATGGTTTCCACAGTCAGCTGGACAGACTGCCATAATGGTATTAGGGTGATCAAATGATGAATGATGACAGTTTGAGGTGTAGAAAGGGTTTGTGCTCCCATTTCTGGTCTGTAATGTTTGTGTCTTTGGTTTCAGATGCCTTACTCATCACCCTCTCCTGGCGCATACGGGGTGAGAACAAAACCTGGTGTCTTAGCTCACACAAACTGCACAAATTTAAGCTTAGAAAATGAAAGTTTGTGTCTGTACTTTTCTAATATACCATTATTTTGTGACTCCTTTTCCAAAGGGGGCGTCCGGAGGTGGAGGTCCTCCAGGAACTCCCATCATGCCCAGCCCTGCAGGTTAGTGCTCCCCTGATCTAAGCTGTTTAAAATCAGCCTTTTCATGCATTATTACCAATTAAATGTATATTTTCACGTTTTCCAGACTCAAACAACTCTGGTGACAATTTGTACACCATGATCAACACTGGACCCGGCAACCGAAATAATGTGAGTGCTGCTTAATTTTACTCTTCATTCTGCTGGTTTCACGGGTGGATATTGCAGTGACTGAGTTAAGCAGAAGTACTATTACTGCCGTTAACATAAAGTTAAAGACAGAGCCCTTTCTAGAATACTATTTACTTAATTACTGTGTACAAAGCGCACAACCAGTGTGTTTCTGTTTCAAGCAACCTGAATTTATAATGCACCTAAAAATCAGTGTTAGGGTTAGATCTGTGAATTAAATGTGGTTCACTTTGTCAAAAAGTGGTTAAGTGGCTGTGGTAAACAGTGTGTTATGAGCTCCACCTATTGCTATGAAAAGCTTCTGTGAGTAACCAAACAACAGTCCTCTCTTCCATTTAATACACTCCTTTGTTTTTTTTAAACAAAGTTAGTGAATAACATTCCTCTATGCATTCAGGTGTTAGTTAGCCACGTGATAAAGTAACTGAACCTGGTGAGAACGGAAACAAACACGACTTTATAATTGTATAACACTAAACTGCCTACATTAAATGATAAATTGAGTCTTTCTCACTGTTACAGTGTGTAAAATCTAATAGGCATAAAACTGATCAGTGCATGTATTAACACGAGCCCCTTCATACTGCTGCTGAAGAAAACTACCACAGTAAACATGAGGCGCGTTCTTTTTAGAAACAACCTCAAAAAAGCAAATGTAATTTTTTTTTATAGCTTATGAAATTGTTAATGTGGGACATTTTACTCCCTGTTGTATAGATGGAGATGAATTTCAAACATACAAAAGCAGCAATTCTCGCTTTTCTCAAGCACTAGTCCTTGGTTGCACTTTTCACCTGGGAATGTACACAAAAGGCTTTTACAGAAACAACAAATGCACTTGTTATACTGGATTCTGTTTGTGTTATTTGATACCAGAAGCTTCTGTTTCAGTCACACACTTGGAACTAAACTGATCAGAACAAGAATTTTCAGTAGACAGAGGGGCTAAGCTTTATAATAAATAGATGTACTGTTTAGTAATTTGGTTTCTGGGAACTTATACTTGAAGTTTTGTGGTCCTTATTGTTGTATGTTATACCGACTCTGCTGTGGAGCTTTGATAAATGAGTCCATGTGACGTTTTTCCTGTCCAGTTCCCTATGGGCCCCGGCTCTGATGGGCCCCTGGGAGCCATGGCTGGGATGGAACCACACCACATGAATGGATCACTAGGTAACACTACCCACATAGAATACATTCAACTAACACAACACAGAAATTAAACAGAAACAGACATTAACGGCTTGACACTATATCCTCACATTAGAAAGAGCCACTGGATAAAAATAGGTTTCTTTAATCACGGAGTACAAATATTGTTCATTTTGTTTGCAGGCTCTGGTGATATGGATGGAATGAACAAGGTAAATTGCTGAGTGTCTTTTGCATTTAGAGCTTTATCCGAGATAAAGTGAAACATTTGAAAGAAAACACTCTGCGTTTCATGTTTCCAGAATTCCCCAAACAATTTAAGTGGCATTAGCAATCCTCCTGGGACCCCGAGGGATGACGGGGAGCTGAGTGGAAACTTCCTCCACTCCTTTCAGAGCGAGAACGTAAGTCCTCCCTTCTCGTCAGCTAACATCACAGTGACTGTAACAGTGCTGTGATGAATCCAGAGGTAGTTGACCACACGGTAAAAACCACAGTCACAGCCTATTAGCATCGCCGGCTACAGTAGCACTGTGGAGAGAAAGCTGGCTGTGGGAAAAGGTGCGGATATGAGCTTTAATCCTTTCTTCTCTGTGCCTCCGTAGTACTCTCCAACCATGACGATGAGCGTGTGACCCCCTTTCAACCCGCCCGACATTATTTGCCATCATTCCGAGGATCTGAACTCACTATAGGACATGGCCAAAACACATCAGCACCGAATCAGGGACAGGCGCCATTTTGGTTCCACACACTAATGCCAGAATGCTGATTGGAGAAAACTCAAAACGGCTGGCGACTACTGCTCCTTGCTCAAAAAAAAAAAACATGAAGGACAATTTCTCCATTATATCACAGCCCCAAGTGTGACGAAACCAGCTACTGAAATGCATACATGACACGTTTTATGTTCTTTGCAGAACCTCCCTCCCTCCTCCCCTTAACCCCTCTCAGTCCCCTCAACCTCCTCAGCCCTAGAGCGAAGAGAGAGAGAAAAAAATGGTTGAAGTTTACCTCTTGTACTTTTTAATGATTGCTTTGTGGTGCAAGACGCGCAGGAAATATCCGCTTCTGTCACTTAAAAACACTGGAGAGTGTGCATATGCATTGTGAGCTTGGAAAGTCTTTGTCTTTTGTCATTTTACTCATCGCCATGCATACTGTGTCACGAAAGTCAGTCGACATAGGACTCTGAATTTTTGCCTTTTACTCTGTGGCCACCTTTACGACTAATGTACCATTCTTCCCGACGCCCACCCTTCTATTTAAAGAGATTTTTAAGGGGAAAAGATGTGAAAGTAATATGGCTTTTATTGTGACGACCTCCGACGGTTCTTGCAATGTCATATTGATCCCATTCGATCGATTCCAGTCTCTTATTGTTGACGGCTATGCTACTCTGCACTCTCAGCTGTTTTGATTTAAACAGCTGGACTGCCGTTGCTGCGTTGCTGTCAAAGGGGGAAAACCAGACTTCGGCATAAGAAGTGAGTGCATGAGTGCTGAGAATCTGTGTACAACATACTACCTAGTGCTGCTCTTCTCTATGTGGACACCTGCTTTAAGATGTGGTGTATATCTCTTTACCTGCCTGTGCTTAACACTCTGTGCTCATCATCGTCGTAGCCTTCTGTGTTCTTTCCGAATTGGTTGATTTCTGATGAAACGGCTATGGGAGGAGTTGCCCCATTTTAATCTCTCATACATATTGGTTGTTCATATTTCCCTCCCGAGTCATTGGTCGTCCCCCTTTGGCCCTGCTCCCCTCTCTCTCTTGCCCGCCCACATATTTTTTATATTTTGATACAGACTTTGACTACGTATATTGCCCCAGTTATTCAGAGTTAGTCAAAGCTTTCTAAACTGATTCTAGTAGGCATCATTATAAACTTAGCAGCAGTCTTGTAAATGTGATGAGAATTTTTTTGTTTCATTTTTTTTTTCTCCTGTGAACATTACGCATTATACACATCTGTCCTATGTTGCCTTTATTTGCTGATATTTTTTTATTTCAAATTGAGGAAAGATTGCTTGTTAATATAATTTTACAATAACTTATCTCACTGTGTGGCCTGTTTTTATTCTGACTGTAGATTCTTTGTGTGGTCAGGTTATGTATTGTCAATATTAGTCTTCAATCTACACATACACCGATCAGCCTTATGACCACTGACAGGTGAAGTGAATAACATTGATCATATTGGTACTATGTGGTGTTCTGCTGGAAAACCTTGGATTTTAACATCCGTGTTGATGAGACTTAGACACCCAAATAAACATTGTCCCAGAACAAGCACACTCCCTCATGCAAATAGAAATCCCAAATGTCACTGGCCTACCCCCGCAGGAAAATGCACCCCACCACATGGCAACAACATCAACCAATCAGGAACATCTTGAGGAACATGACAATGGCCCAAGATGTTGATTTGACCTCCAAACTTCCTAGACCCCATTCTGATCAAGCATCAACAGGATGCAGTGGAACAAGTTGGATTGACAGAGGCCCCACTGCACAAGCCAGAGTACCCAAAGGATCCACTGCCAACGTCCTGGTGCCAGACCCCATAGGACACCCTGAGAGGTCCTCTTGTCCATGTCCAATGGTTCACTGCATTTTTGACCACATAAGGGGGACCAACACAATATTAAGCAGGTGGTCAGAATGTTATGCCTGATTGGTGTACATACATGGTTGTTCTTCCAACAGCTCAACAGGTTTCAGTTTTCAGTTTTCTTCAGTTCAGTTTCAGATATTGGGGCCACTGTGCTCACAGCATTTTAGCAAAGCTTTTATACCCTGACTATGCCTCACCACAGTTTCATCACAGAAGCCTACAGAAAGTTCTTTGGACTTAATGGATCCATTTTGTCCTGATGTGTGTGAATTATGGGATCTTTCCAGTCATGCATACACAGTTTAGATCCCTCGCAAAGGGTTTGAAATTTTTCATTTAGATTTTTTAATGAATTTTTACTTTGCCATTATGGGTTATTGAGTCCAGATTGATTAGCAGAAAATAGCAGTTCTATTATGAAATGAAAATCTGCAACATAATAAAATGTGCAAAATTTTCTGAAGCAACTGTATGAAGGTTTTTAGCATGACACACATAACACAAGCATAATATTAAAAGTCGTATATTCAGTTTTACATTTACAGTAGTACAATTAGTGGTATGGAGTGGGGAGTGATTATAAATGGCCATATGGTGGCACTGTTGCATCCATACCTTTACTGAGAAATGGCCATAATGAACAGTAAAGCTTTAGGGCAGCTGCAATGTCATGAAAACATGCTTGATATTGTGGCAAAAGCTGTAGTTTAATACTCATGTCTCTTTTAAAACTTAAAGCTCTAAGGTTGCTGTGGATAAAAAAATAACTTTATTAAAGACAGAATCAACCAGATGTAGGTTTACTCAGTTATATATACTTAAATAAATAACTGGTTTTAAACTGTACTTGTTATGTAGTTTTAATGTTGTAAACCTGTTTACTTTTGACTTGAGTAGATTTTTAGGGGGGAAAAACATCACCTTTTACCACTACGAAAGGACCACACAGTGGCCACTCTGTTGTGGACTTGCTGCTTTACTACAGTTTTTCACTACTGCTAAAACACATCCCACGAACCATTGCTCCATTTTCTCAAAACTCTAAACACAAAACACTTTTCTCAAGCTACATACACACAACCTCACATTCTTTTTTCAAAACCAAACTTTGACACCAAAATCACTCTCGAAGCCTGCAAAAATGAAAACACTACAACGCATCATTACATACTACAACAAAAAACTGAACACAAAATGTTCAGGGTGTGAGGATGTTCTTTTTACAGTTTTTCACAACTGCCAAGACACATTTTTATAAACCTTCTTATCTGTTCTCAAAATATATTACTGAAGAGTATTGGTCATTCATAGATTTGTATGTTTGATAGAAACAATAAGTAAATTAAGAAAATATCACAACTCAATGCAAAATGTACTGTAAACACTACAGAGGATCCATTACATTACACTCAATACAAATTGAAAACACAATGTTTTGGGTGGGAATTTTTTTATACATTCAATGCATTCAATAGAAACTTCAATGGACATGTTCTTTGTACAGCAAGGATACTGTGATGAAACTGACTGTACTCCACTATATTGTGGCCAAAAAACAACTACATACAGTACCTATTGTGTTCTCTGAATGTCTGGATAATGGTGGCCACTGAGAACCTGCTAAGGTTTGGATGGACTCTCTGTCCTGCTTCGGTCATTGACATGCCGTGGACAATGACATGGTCAATGACCATAGCTCTCATTTCATCCGTTGTCGTCTTGCTCTCCCTCCTTGCCCCCCTCCTCTTCCTCCTTGGCCTGCTCCTCTTCCTCCTCTGACACAAACTCCTCTTCGTCTTCCTCTGCCTTTGTCCATTGTTGCTGTTTGGAACCTCCATTCGGAACTGGCTTATATGTGTGGTCACGTCATTTGCAACAAACGTCTTCAATTTTGAGTGGTTGTGTTTAATCATTGACATCGGGTCTGTTCATTGTGTTCAAGTTTTGCTGACTGTGTCAAGCATTTTGCATCTCATGAGCTTCAATGTGCAAAATGTGTTTAGTGATTGAGAATTTGAGCAGAGGTTTTTGCAACATGTGTTTTAGCAACACAAAATGTGTTTAGAGTTATGAGAAAAGGGGGGTTGAGTTTTGTGAATTGTGTCTTAGGCCCCATCCACACGAAGCCAAAACGCTTATAGTTTCAAAAACGTTCTTCGTAAAGACGGAGCTGTTTCAGTAAATGTGTCTGAAAACGATGTAAAACACATTCCAGGCCTGTTGGTGGGGCTATGCAGAAACAAGCTGAAACTGGCGGCAGGACTTTAGGCATGCGCAGAAATCTGTATACGATGTAAACATAGAACGTGAAGTGGCGTATTGTGCTTTCCATATGTGTTTGGTGAACACAGTGATAATGCAAGAGAAGTATATTTTGCTGTAATAGTGATAATAGGGTGACTAGCTTCAGCAGTACACATGCAACACTGTATGGCGCCATTGTTGTAGTCCTTTTCTGAGTTTGGCGCATGCGCTTTTATCGAGAGGTTGAGCTATGACGCAAGCGTTTCAGAAACGATTTGGGGATAAAGCGTAACACAGAGCTGTGAAACCACCGTTTTCAAATCTTTCCAGTCTGTGACCTAGTTTCAGAAATTATCGTTTTCAGACCCCAAAACGCCGGCTTCGTACACGGGTTGATGAACTATTTGTTCGTATAGGCCTGGGTTCGTCTTCGTGTGGACGGGGCCTTAACATGTGAAACATGTTTATAGTTTTGGCAAATTGGGGCTAGTTTTATTAAATGTGTTTAGGAAACTGGTCATTTGGTTTAGAGAGTTGGGTTTTGTGTTTTAGCAATAGTGAAAAACTGTAGTGTTAGCGCAAGTGGCTGCTTCACAGTCTCCATTCTGTTTCCATCTGATTCCCCATGAGGTCACGTGAAGTGGTGCTCTGCTCCCTCTGACACAGTCATCCTAATAATATCCTGCAGTGTGTGAAGCAGCATTATTTTTAATTCTTGCAGTCTGTCAAGTTTCTCCTTATGTGTGTGATGCAACCCAGTTTCATTTATTTTTTTAACACTGCTGTTGAGTAAGCTTGGCCTAACGATGTGAGTGGACAGCTCAGTAAAAGTAGCAGAAATGTCCTTTTTTGTGTGTGTGTTTATTTTTAATCCAAATACGTCACTTATATTGTAAATCCTAATCACATAACTAGGAGAGAAAAACAGTCGTCATTGGTTCATCATGGTTTCTCTGATGAGACACTTGTGACTTTGTGAAGGCTTCTCTGTCAGCAAATGGGGTTAAGGAATTTCCAAAACAGCCTCTGTTGGAAATGAATGTTGCATAAGGTCTGGCCCTGGGTAAATAACTGATGTATTGCACTATAGTGACACACATGCAGGAATGAGAGAGGCAGATTGCGATGTAGGTCAAGCAGTCTAAACACTTCGGGCCTAATGACTCACCATCTGTCATTACGGTCATTATTACCTTCAGTTACCATTGTGACATGTGAAATTCAGTCACACTGTGTTTCAACCCGCTAATCAAGTGGAACTGGTTTCTGGTTTAGGTTTGAATTCAATTTTAAAAATTTCAACTTGTTATTCTTTTTTTTTTTTACTGAGAAACTGGGTTTGTCTTTGCTACAGTTTAGCCTCTTAGATCAAAGTACAACAGTCCATATTTATACGACTAAAAGAATGAAAGTACTTACAAAAGAAAAAGAAAAACCTTTCTTTTGTTTTAGGGCACGTTGTTTCATCGTTAGTAACACCCACTTTCCTGTTGAGTTTGGACTAGGGGTGATTTAAGGCCATTCGGTCTGTGTGTTTATAATGTGACTCAACTTTTTAAATAAGTGATTATTTAGGTTACTTCCACGGGCCACAGGAACAACAAAGGTATGTGTGTGTGTGTGTGTGTGTGTGTGTGTGTGTGTGTGTGTGTGTGTTAGTGGGTCACTGTGTGTGTCCTATCCAAATAAACCCAGCAGTGAATATGTGCTGGGGTGGTGACTCATCTTTTAAATACCAATTTCTGTATTATTAGAATGAAATGCACCACTGAGAAATAAGACCGTTGCCAGGTAAACTTCATGGGAAACAGCCATCGGCGTCTGCTGGTCACCGTGGAGAAGCGGCTGCATGGCACTCGCCAAAAAAATAAAACCCCAAATCGGTAATGGCTGCACACAAGCACAAGTTTCAGATTGATCATTCAAATAAACATGAGTTTGTTTATAAAATGAAATCTATCTTTATTTACAGTAAACATAGATGTGTGTGTGTATAGTCCCAGATGCAAAACACACACAGACACAGATGCACATACGGAGTGTGCAAATGAGTGCAGGAGGTGTGTTTTCTCGCTCCCCGATGGTGTTTGAGTAAGTAAGTACACACATATACAGGCTTTGCTCAGTTGGTGTGTGTGTGTGTGTTGCTGCAGAGAGCTCCCCCTCTCTGGTTTATGAATGAGTGTCCTGAAAGTGCTAAATAAAGGTGGTCTGTGCTGCAGCTCTGCTCCACTGACCCTTAAAGGAGGCATTGATGGGAGGACCGGCCCAGCCAGCCGGCTGCTGCAGCTCCAAGGCCTGCGTCCTCCTGCAGTCCGAGGACGGATGGAGAGGGCGGCCGGTGCAGGACAGTGGAAGCAGGTCAGAGATCTGTTCAGTAAAACAGTGAGTTTAAATATGGCAGCAGGTGCTAGATATCCAATCTGTCAGCATACAGACAAGGGCAGGACCTTCACTGTGTGAGGACACTGAGCTACCACAGAGTTCTCTACATGGACACACATGCAAACAGTTCTAAAGGCTGACTGGCCCTTACTGTCTCCCTTTAACCCACTCTCTGTGCAACGCTACTCCTTTTTAGGAATATGCACAAAATTAGTGATTGAACTAGATTTGGGTATAACAGCTCTCTCCGAGGCAAATGCAAACTTAAGGTCTGTATCATGTCAGTTGATAGTGTGCTTCAATGGTGGACAATCCCCAACACAATTTCAATTCAATTAGCAGTTGACTCAGTTGTCTTGCATGGATGGTTGCCCAGCCACGCTGACAGCAACAGGATAGTTATTAGGAGAGGTTTTTATTGAATGAAGTACAAAGTTAGCACTTTAGCAGGTATGACACAGTGCTACAGGGTTAGGGCTGAAGCCAATGCAGAAGTGCAATACCACCAACGGCCACACTCACTTCAATCCAAAAAGCATCAACTTCTCTATCTAGAAAGTCAGTCATTTTTTTCCGAAGGACCATTATGGTTTCAATGACTAAATTCAGGCTGTCTAATAAGTGTAGCCATTTGGGACATGATCATTTTGTTAATAAGATCTAAAAGCTTGTAGAGAGCTTTGAAGTCTGCCTGAAGTCAGCAAGACGCTCCCAGGATGCTATCATGCAGTATTTCTGTTAATTTAATGTTTGCACTTAATTAGCACATTAAAGCCCATGTGTGAATGGGATCACAGATAAAGGAAATGAGCTTCCTCTGGAGGGTAACTGGGCTCAGGAAACCCTCAGAAGGAACTAGAACATGTTGCTGGGGACAGGGACACCTGGAGTTTCCTGCTTAGCCTGTTGCCAACAAGACCCCACTCTAGACGAGCAAAGGAAAATGAATATATGGATGGAGCAGTCTGTGTTTCCAGTATGCTAGCGTTAACTTCAGTACAAGGTGGCAGGGTGTGTTTCTAGAGTGCCAAAGGCTCCTAGCTCAAGTCAGAGATAAAGCTTGTCTCTGGGCTTCAATACAACTCCATTGCAAACCAATAGCTGATTCTACACCTCATTGCATCAGTAATGGGACTGTTACTGAACCAAGTATGGATAACTTAACTGTCAAAAAAGGTCTGAATGGGACCCAGGAGCAGAGGCTATTCCACACCTGTAGTTCACTATGAGGGGAAACAATGATCCAGTATTGCCGCTCAGTTGTGGGACAGTTGATGTTCATATTGGCTTTTTGGGGTGTTTTAACACTAACCTTGTTTGCTTGGTTAAAACAATCACTGGTCCAGGTTAGTCTGGTTGGTTTGGACTGATGAGAAAGCTGACAATCAAACCAAACAACTGGAAATGGTCTTGGCCTGGCTCCAAGTGAACTATGGTTTGTAGTCCAAGACTCATTGTACTGTATTGTTATTGTATTTATTGTAATTTGCAATAGCAGATCAGGGATTTACCATAAATTCAAAAGTGAAACTACAAAGAAATCTATCTGCTGTTCACGAACTGCTTAGAAAGCTATCTTATAACTGATCTGTGTAAATAATTTGGTAACCATGGTAATACGTATGCACAGGGAGATGCAGTTGATCTGCAGCCTGCAGTAATGCACTACTGCAAACAGAAACACACACATAGGAAGCATCAAAGCTTCAATGGAATTAGATTTTTCCACGTTGGTCCTGACGATTCAGGACGACATCGCAAACGCAGTGAATCTGTTGACTCACTGGCTGGCTGTTAAACTGAACACTTTGAGGTGAACACAGAAGTTCACACACTCACCTACAGAGCAGGTTCAGCGTCATCTGTTCACAACAACTTGCAACATGCTGAATCACTGGACATGATTTGACTTAACCCAGTTTATCTTTTCATCATCACACGAGCATGATGAAACTTTTTACCCAAAAAAGAGATGTGTGGTCATGTTGAGAAATGAAACGAGGCAATCTAATGAGCTCAGTGGAAAAAACTGGATCGCATTAGAAAGAGAAACAGAAACATCATTAGTGAGCACACAAACACTCATTTCCTCTGGCTGGCCGGCAGATTGTATCAACATACGGCTTTTGTTTGAAAGCCGCAGATATGAAATATGGACGTGAGTAAGAGCACTGCAACTAGACCGAGAAATACGAACCAACACCCCTCCTGCTCTGTTAGCACACACATACACACACACATACACACACAGCCTTACCAGCAGACCCACATCCGGGACTAGGTGACCTCTAGCCCCCTTTAACTTTCTGCCAGATGCAGGTTGCACCTCAAAGGCACTCTGAACTGTCTACCTTGTTTTCATTATTTCATGTGCACTAAACAGCATTCATAATGTATTCATACGGCCTAATGGATACCAAATGATGCATAACATCAACATGCAAAAAGGTTATAAATACAAATGAGTGCCTGAGGGCCAAGGTCACGGCCCTGATGCTTTTCACTGAATGGCAGCATGGTAACATGCCTTAGGTGTAATGTTCACCAGCTTAGTTCAGCATCGTTGCATGATCAAATTAACATGGAGTATTGAAAAAATTCTAATGAAAAAGTTAAAGGATGACTAAAGTTAATAATTCACGCTGCATAAAAGTCTGAGCCAAATGTCTTGGCAATCTATCCAACATTTCATTAAATCCAAATTGTCAAACAACGTCAACCTCATGCTAACATGAAAGAAAAAGTCTAGAGATGACCAAAATCTGTAGGGTTCATGAACCGTAAACATCTTTCAGTAGATGATGAGATATTTCACAAGACACGTCCAAAACTACATAAAAAGTCATTAGGCTTCATCATGTGATCTATTGATATCTGCACCAAATGTCGTAGTAGTTAAATATTTCAGCGTGAGCCAGATGTGGCGGACTGACAAACCGACATTGCACAACAAAGCTCAGACAGAAGATTTCAGTCCAAGTGCTATTTATTTAATCCGAAAACCACATAACGTTCTCTCATTAAATCGAAATAATACGAAACATAATCAGGAAACGATACATCAGGCACTAATTAGCAAGGGAACGCAAAAATGAGAGTCATACAATGACACCAACATACTGTACCCTCGAAAATATTCGATTTCACATGGTTATTATTTGGCAGGTGTTTATTAAAGAATAAGAAATAATGAGATAATAAGAAACATGAGCTGAATTAGTTTAAAAAATGTGACTTGGCTAATTAGAAAAAAACTGTTCTGTGGTTGTAGCTTGTCAGGGCGCTGGTATTTATGTGGTGTAATGAATGCGGGACACTTCCTTCCGCTGGCCTCTGCTATAAGTATGGCCGTAAGGCATGATGACTACATTATACATTATGTCTTTATGATATGCTGTATACTGTGGTATGATACGGTGGTCGTAAAGATGGATAGCAGGCCTTCTGTCTCGCTGCATGACAATCTGAGGCTGGCCTTGAGCCTGGGTAATCACCGAGCGGCCGGGCTCATTCACAACACCAGCTACACCCGACCCACACAGTCACTCACTCAGCGCAGTTATGCTATTTGTACAGTATAAACATTTTGGATGATTATATGTAATTACCCAGAGCAGCACGGACATCCACGGAGGGACTCACACAAACCTGCACACACTGACCTCAGGGATTCTCTTCCATGCTGAAAAGTGTTTACTGAGTAATAAGGCAATAGCGAAAGAAGTCAGAGGCATGCTCGCTGCCAAGATCCTCTCCAAATAAACACCCCCATTAAATATTTTCACGTCAATCTCCTCACTTATTGCCGTACTCCATAATTTCACTCGCCTCTCTGTCACCCTCTGCTCTCTCAAACTGCAGCGCTGACCGTCAGGCTTCATTCATGGAGATCTCATGTGGCTGTGTGGCTCTCTGTCCTCACAGTGCCATTGGTCTCGCCTCACAGATACTTCCTTATCACCCTTCGAGCTCAGCTGCCAATCACGTGTTCTGAGCCCACGCCTGGTCTAAGTAAAGCCCCTTACTGAACTAGACAGGACATGTTACATTTTACAGCTGTGTCTCTCAAACACCAGGGCCTGAGAGTGACGCCTGCCCTCGGTCTCTTCCTGACAAAGCAGTTGGCTGACAAAACAGTGTTATGGATCTGTACTGTATTGCTGGGTGCAATCTCTCAGCTTAAATGACACTATATTAAGTTTAAAAAGATGTGTACATAACATATTCTTCCGTCCTTCCTTTTAGGAAAAAAGCTGAATATATAACCAACAACAAACACAAAAAAAGTCTTGAAGTCAGCACACGCTGTGGTTTAGCTACTAGTTTGATATGAGCAGTAGCTAATGGCAAACTTTACTTAGATATTGCCTGATTACGGACACTGTGTTTGCAGTTTGTTTTCTTTACTCTGATACAGGACAGGGATAAACATCCAAGCTAAAGAAAGAAAGATTACTAGAACCACCAGGAGGTGGTGGACATCAAAGCAGAGCTAACATCAGCTGGACAGAAACATCAATGAGCAGTAGCTATATCAGCTAGCTAACATGCTAGTGTGAGGCTGATCAAAACAGAGCTAATAGGATAGTGAATATTGGACATTTACAATCACCAGATGGCCAGATACACCAATGAGCAGCAGCTAATCTCAGCTATTTAATATTAGCTAACACGTTAATGCTAGGTGGAGACCAAAACAGAGCTAATAGAATTGTGAATATTGGACATTTACACCAGCTGTCCAGAAACACCAATAAGCTGTAGCTAAAATTAGCTAATGTGCTAATTTTAAGTGTAGACCAAAACAGAGCTGAGGACTGAGATGATTGGAAACTTAATTTCAGTAGCTTGTGAGAAATACTAATTAGCAGCAGCGTATGGCCCATGTTAGCTAATGTTAGCTAACATGTTCTCCACTGCTATACCTCTGCAGAGGCGTAGTGGTGGTGTATAATACAGTATATACCTACAATATCTTTCATCTTGCACGGTAAAGCCTTACTTGAGAATGTGAACAGGCACAGCACGGATGTGAAGTAGTTATTATACTCTGTATCTATGTATACACTTCTGCTGAGCATGCACACTATTGCCATAGCGCTGTCACCGCACAACACAAATTTTGGACATCCGCTGAGGGGTTTCTTAAGGACTAGGGCAGATGAGGACAGACAAAAAAAGTAGTATAATGATAATAACTTAATGTCTGTGTCCACAGCTGTCCATGTGCACATCCTCATGGGACGACAATCTAGATTAAGGCTGTAGTCATTGATGCAATCTCTGAAACATTTGCTCTCTGACTTTAGCCCTTAAGGCAGCACATCCTCCCACGCAACATACAGAAGCACCCTGTTAAAACTGCATCAGTTCAGTTCTGTGGAGAAGCTGCCTTAAGGGCACATTCAGGAAACAAAGGGGGTGGTGGTATGTTGATAGGTGTTGGAGGAAAAGGAAGCATTCAGATTCACAACATGGCAATATTGTAATGAAAAAGATGGGGGTTGAAGTCACAGTATACCCAAACACCAGCACACCACTGGCTACACTGTGGTTTAGCATTACAATACTGTCCTGTAATGGTAACCTGTGGCCTCAGTCACCGCTGTTCAAATTAAAATCAACATACGTAGCACCCCTGCAGTGTGTGAGTGTTTTACAATGAGAAACAGTAAACTAAATGGATGAGCAAAAACAGCTACAAAGCAACATCTCAGTATATAGTAAGCACAAACAGGGAGGTAACAAATAGATATAGTGTGTATAATAGTAGTCAAGTACAACACTTACTACTAAAACTAACCAACCTTTTCACATTTTCACTCTTGCTTGCTTGCATTACATATCTTTAAAGAACCCAAAGGATCTTTTTTCTTCTAGATAGACATTTTCTTAAGTGAAAATATAACTGATGTCAAAGAGGAAACTGATGTATACAGTAGATGGGCTGTAAATTACTTATGTAAAGGGCCTTTTTCCTTTAACTTGTCACCTGTCGTTAGCTCTATAATAAAGCAGTGGAAATGCTGTGGGAAAAAAATGGACAGATTTAGCCTTTCACTACAGCTAGAACTATTTATCAGTGAACGCAGGAAGTCCATACACATGGGAAGGGATAAATAGCTTTTTCATGCATGGACTAGGGAGGTTTTATGTCCTGTGGGGAGTGGTTATCTTGTATTGTACGTTTATCCTGGTTTCTTTCGCAGATTAAAGGGCAGCCAAGAATATTCTGACCTCTGAAATAAAGAAGCCAAAGACAGAATTAGAGCCAGGCCAGGTTAGCATGTCTGTGTACCTCATTAACCATGCCACAGTGAAACTTCCGCCCACGCTCTCAGCCTGGCCTACATGACTCTGGAAACATCTTTATACAGAGCCTTTTGCCTGAAAACCGCCCCGCCGGGCCCTTAATGGTATTTACACCCTCTGCATTATTTACATTGGGAAAGGAGTAAAGAAAACATGTTTTATGAGAATGTTCCACCCGCAAAGACGTGATGTCAGCGCCGCAGCCTTGTATACAGGGTGAGGCGAGGTAAACAAACACTTCTCCCATCTTTCTCTCTGTGTCATTTGCAGAGAAGTCAGAGTGAGCAGTGCCCTCCTCTCTGCTCGTCGGCCCCTCACTGTTGATTCACAGACGGAGCTCAGAGCCAGGGGCCTGAACAAGAGCCAGGGGCTAGTGTTCGTAGACTGTGGAGAGACCAAGGGAAGTACCTCATCCGACACACACAGCGCGAGCACCAAGAGAAGCATCTCTTCTGCGTTGCTCATACACAAGCACACTCTCGCCGTGGAGCCACAAGCACTAGCAGTAAACACTCAGGCCTCTCACAGGATGCTCTGTAAATATTTACAACTCGGCATGCGTTAAAGGGAGAGGAACATGGCGGAACAGGCAGGGCCGGCTGAACGTGACCAGTCCAGCCAACTCCCTCCACCCACCACACATCTCCATCCTCTCCACCCCCACCAACCCATCACTGGACTTCCAGTCTGCTGGGCAAACAACTTATTCAGTGAGCTGAAAGCTAATGTAAACTGTCACCTCCTGTCAGTGAAGGTGAATGTACATCAGAAATGTTTGCATCAGGCAAAAATAGTGGGTATGTTGAGTTTACTCTTCATGGTATCACTGTTTAGAAGCTGTTGAGGTTTAGGCACATTATGTTACATGGCCCCATATGGTGGCCCAATATTTTGCCATGATTTTCTTGTATTAAATGGTGTACAGCAGGGGTGTCCAAACTTTTTTCCCAAGGGGCCACATACAGAAAAATATATGAAAGACTGGGCCACTTATTAAAAAAATGAGGTATACTGCCTTACTTCTAATGCATAAATGTTAGTAAAATCAATCAAATGCAGGTAAATTACGTTTGAGCGAGCTAGCTATCATTTGCTTAACCTTCTCTTCCCGCTCGACGCCAGTGTAAGACGTGAAGGCCGCATGTTTCATAATGTCGTCGTACATTGTACTCTTTCGTCACTGCAACAGCTTCATTGCAAATCAAACAGGCACACTTCCCATTGGTTTCAATGAAGAAATATTCATTTTGCTCCACCTAATTTTATAACTAAGAACTAAACTACAGTTAAGCGCAAATATTATGTGCGGGCCATAATCCCCTATATTATTAGTCTTTGATACGGGCCAATTAAAAATGGATGGCGGGCCGCATTTGGCCCTCGGGCCGTAGTTTGGACACCCCTGGTGTACAACGATATAAAACCAGTGGTGAAGTAATAAACTGGGGAAGTTTCATGCTGTTAGTTCAAAATTTCCCCCCATTGTCTCCTAATTTTCAGCATCCATCTACACTTAGCAAACATTAGTCCTCATTATACATTATACCAGACTAAGTAACCTAAAGCTCTAACAGTCAAACCCCTGAGTGTGCTGAACTGAGAAACAGCGTGTTTCATTACTCATTGGATTTAAGTTGTCATGTGTTAGAGGAAGAACATGATATTTATTTGCTGGGAAGTTCCATGTTACGCTGTCAGTTACAGGCCTCACAGGACTCCTGCTGCCTCTGGATCAAGATAACTGAGAGAATGAATCCCATTAGACTGTAGCTTCCTGCCTTGTCTCGTTGGTAGCTTTCCTATTGACTTAAGGACTGAGATATCACCTGACTTTATATTTGCTGATGTCGCAACCAACCGAACAACTTAGCTTTCAAGTAACTTTTTTAATTGAATGCTTCTAGGAAGTCTGATAGTTGTTTGAGCCTGTAGTGCCAGTTGGGTGGGGTTTCAACCAGTAGCACACAAAGACACATGCACACATTGTTTCACTGTGGAACCAGAACAGGGTCACGTAAAGTTGACAATCACAGGTAAGCTTACAGACGGGACTTTCAGGGGTTGATTTATGACACCAGTGTGATTCAGGGCCGTAGTGCGACCAGGGATTCTAAAGGGGTTCTCCCTGCTAGAATGAAAAACTGTTTACTTTCGCTTTAGTTATACGTTTGCAATTATAGCTCATTAAGAATAGGAAGATTTTGCTTAGATCCTTTACTTTTATAACTAAATCAACACGCACAAAACCTGCGGGGAAACCCTGATCAAATGGAGGGTTATCAGAGTCTAATTGGAGGTTTGGGACACCAAAATGATTAACAACCTCTGCTCTCTGCTTTCCATTTGGCAAACTTCCACCCATCTGGCACCCATATATTCTACAACAAAGTCTAAAAAGCTATATGCTATTACCACTTGACCCCAGGTCTGGGCTTAACATGCCAAAACAATACCAGGACGAGCGTCGAGCTTCCCAGCGCAGCAGTGGAACACAAATAGTAACTTCTAGAAGCTGTCGGCCGCCACTACAGAGGAGAAGGGAAACTGAAGGAGGAGGAAAAACAGCAGGACGAAGAAGAGGTGGAAATGGGTGGTGGCCGGGAAGTGGGACTCTTCCTGCCCTAATCACAAGTCAGAGAGTGTTTCCTTTCATTGTAGCAGCTCCAGACCCCATTAACCAGCAAGACCCCTGCTTACACACACACAAACAGCACCGCATACACATCCTTTAAAGAAAAAGTTAATCTTTTACAGACATAACATATATGAACGTTAATACATTCACTCAAGCATTATATGTAGGTTTGCTGATTGACACACTGAGCCACACACTCTCATGTTCCCACACACACTCTGAGTCACAGGTACGTGGATCCTACTTGGCAGGGCCCTGGCGCATTGTGCGGCCCTTTGGCTCTGCTCTGATAAACACTTCATTATGAAATCCTGAGGACACAGTAAATATTTGCCGAGGCCCTTATCGGCCTGCCTTATCTTGGCGGGAACACCAAGCACCACATGACTCCCGGGCCCTTTATTTTCTTAATGCCTTTGCTACTGCCGATAACTTTGCAGAAGTGCCCCGCATAATAAAGTTCTTCTTTGAAAGGCTCCTGGAAATCGAGGCACCACAACAACAGCGGCCTCACGCTGAAATGTCGGCCATTAGGTCTAGACGTGACTGCATGGGATGCTGCAATCAGAGTTTGAGGTTGGATTTATTTTAGCTGGTGAGTTGTAAATTTCACCACTGTCCCTATTTTACCTGCGCAGGTGACTGATAGTAGAACCACATTTACAGCTGCAGAGTTAATGAGTTATAGGGTTATGGAAGGTGCTGATACGTCTGTCTCTGAACCAATATCACTCACAATAACAACTTTCAGATGGAAGATTCTCGAGTCAAACGACATTTAAGGTCACGGAGAAGCGACTGAAGCACATTTATTTGTCATGCAATGACCTCGAGAAGGGTATGTTTTACTGTTTACTTAACAGTAGCGGTGTTGCAATATATAACAGTTAATAATACTTGTATAATAACATCACAAATAATTCAGTGCCAGTCACAGTCTGGCTGAGACTCCAACATAGAAACAAAACAGTACAGTTATGGGTAATTATGCCAACACAGAGACAAAACACACGATAAACTTAGTTAAAAATTCAAAAACAACTAAATAGATATCACAATAAAAAGACAGTTGCTTGTTTAGATTAAAATAAAAACCCAGTTGGGGCTCCGTATACTGCTTCAGATGTTCAGATATTCCCTCTCTCAACATCTCAGATGGTTTCCGTTTGAGGCCCAATTATTTCACAAAACAACAACCAAATTTAATAAAAGTGATTTAAAAAAATTATCGTATAAACTTGTTTTTCTTTCTTTCTTCTCCATTAGTCACGTCATGACGTCTCAGATTTAACTTGTGACCTTTGGGAGGGCCTGATTGGGAACTGCTGGACTAAACGACATGATGTAACTGTAGTTAGAGACAAGGCCCTCTGTATTCGGTGTTTAATATGACCAAAGTACTGTAGAAGGAGTACTTTTACTTTTGATGCCAGTTTTCAGATCATACTTAAGTACTTGTACTTTGTTGTACTGGTGCTTAAGGATCTGAGCACTTCTTCCGTTACGGCTCAGTCTTCATTCAAGTGGCTGCTCTCAGAGAAGGGGAATGCTATTGTATATTATATTATAAAACTATCATAATGCCTGACTTATTAAAAGATTAACATCTTATCCTCATGGCCACGATCCAGCCTGACTCCCCAACACATTCAGCTGACGTTCCTGCGGCTCTGCCCTTCTAAACATTTTCCATTTTGAAATTCCAGACCTGTCACGGTGCAGACACACAGCTCATCGCCCTGCGTTTGAGCAGAACATTGCACATTATGTAATATTACATACGGTTTATTTAGGGCTATAGGTCTCTGTGTCGCTTTTCCACATCCATTATGAGCCTTCAGAAGCAGGCCTTTGTGTCACAGAGCACAGCCATAGTTCAGACAGAGTCTACAGTTCAGACAGGAGATGGGATCCAGGGTCATGCCTGTCTCTGGTCAGTGCTTTTACTGTATGCTGAGGACAAGCCTCCCCCTCGAGACTCTCAGGCCAAGTAGTGTCAAGGGGCAGCTGGAGCTCTGCTATGCTGCCTCCAGGCTTTTTTCCACTGCAGCAGGAAGACTATTTGCTGACACCTGATGTGTTTATGTGAGCAACACTCACTGCAAGTCATGTTTCTGATGCACTAATGTCCCGACTGTTGAATCCTGACACTCACATCTGCAAGAAACCACAACCTGGAGCTTTTTCAAAATGACTTTTATTGGGAGAACTACAAAAAAATGTACAGTACAAAGTTAACAGTCTCACACTCAATTTGTAGTGAACTGACTCCCCAAAAAATATTACAACTCTCGTTGTCTTTTTGTCCGTTTTTTTGTTACATTCAAAAAGCTTTACTTCTGATAAAGTAGTCAAAAGTACATAGTGCGCATCCCCCTGTACCTACTATGTACAAACCAAACGTGTTCATCCACTTCCCTCTAGCAAACTCTCAAGACTAGATTTCAATATCAAAAAACAAAAAAAAAAGAGCAAAAGGAAATCAAAATAAGAGGAATGGGGATTTAGAGAAAGGTTATGGTTGTTTTTGTCAGAGTGTCTGAGTGGTAACAACCTTTCAAAAAAAAAAAATCCAACACTACATTCAGTTCAACCTGTATATAAAAAGATGCCATGTAGGAAAAATACTTTATTTGGTTAATTTTAAGGCATGTCAAGATGGTGAACCCCATAGGCACTACACAATAATACTGGGGCACAAGGGATTGCTACATTCTTTAGCACGTGGCTGGAATCACAGTGTGACCTCGTGCAAACAGAGAGAAAAACAAAAATACTTTTTGGTTAATTTATTGACTTGGGTTCTTTGTCACTGAAGTCTGATCTAGATCAACAAAAAGAAGTAAGGTTTGGACGGTCTGTACAACCACATTGTTTATACATTCTACAGAAACATCTAAATAGGGATCCTCCAAAAAAAAAAAAAAAAAAAAAAAAAAAAAACTTCTAAA
>OMNN01100227.1:38730-49283 GCA_900302755.1 Chromis chromis | reverse complement strand
GCCATGCTTTGCAATGCTATCACCCAGGTCACATAGAGAAAAAGGCGAGGAGTGAGCATGAAGAGTAGGAAAGAAAGAGAAAGGTCACAGAAGAGAAGTGCTTCTTGACAAAGCAGACATTAGAGGGTTTGGCTGGTCGCATGTGTGTGTGTTTGTGTGTGTTTGTGTGTGTGTGTGTGTGTGTATGTGTGTGTGCACTGAACCTGCTCTGCGTTTTCTCATGTCGTTCAAAGTTGAAAGGTTTAATTAATTCATCCGTCAAATTATGTACATTAAAGTGCTCCCATCCTCAACAAATGATGATTAGAATAGAAGTTAAAACTCATAAATATGTGTTGTGCCTGCATATAGAGCACATTAATCGTCATAACACAAACCACTAATGAACAAGTTTCAAAGTATTAGAAAAATATGTCATAAAATTATTGGAAAATAAAGAAGGAGATGTTTCCCTTAGCTAGGACCACTATTTTTTTTTCATATTGGAACACCTCACTGTGTATTTTCACTCTTAAACTAACCATGGTCTTTACCAAAGGAAAAAGAAGGCTGTGTTTAAATAATCAGCCTCTTTTTAAATTTTGCAGTTACTTTATCTTCACTTACATTTGTTGCAGTAACATAGAGTGAAATAGAAGAACAGTTTGAATGATTACCTGCAGTTTTTGCAAGACACGGGCAAAGTTTTAGGGATGAAAAGCCAACGTTATAATAACAGCTTTCAAATTAATTGTAGCATGATTTTATGATCATAATGTGTTCTAGTTTTTGTTCAGATAAATGTTATTATTGTAATTGAAAGCAGATAAAATTAGAGTTTGCTCAAGGGTGAAGACTTGTGTGTGTGATGCAGATATGGAATAGATTTTATATAAATAAACAATGGAAAATACTCAGCCCTATGCTGCCTTGAATTAAAATCTCCCAGTCAATCATAAGTATACTTTCTGTGTTTATGGTGTAAAACAGCAGTCATTTTCGACAGTTTGCCTCTTAGCTGTGCAGCACGGTTGCGTAAGCCAGTTTTTAAATCTACAATAAAGAGAATCACATCCTCTTTTTGTAGTATTTCTTGTCTTTCAAACGCACGCACACATCCGTGGATGCAGGCATAGGAGAGGAGACAGGCATCACCTCTGCTTGGTTGTAGCGTTTATGAAAGCCATAAATGGCTCTTTAATATAGTGGTAATCAGGGTGGTAATTTGGGTGGAATTGTCCCTTATTGTTGCCAGACATGCCTCCCAAACTCCTGCCAACATACACTCATACACGCACACACACACACACACAAACACATGCACTCACTCTTGGGCAGACAGGGTGTTCAAGGAGTAATTCACACCACATGCCAACAAACTGGGCGGTTGTGTTTTTTTTTGTGCGTCTCTGTGTGTACGTCTGTGCCTGCTTTAATGCTGAGGTCAAACCAGTAACTGGGAGGGGGTTCCTAAGATTTTTTGTCTAAGTGTTAAAATTCATATGTGTGTGCGTGTCTGTGTGTGTGTGTGTGTGTGTGTGTAGGCACGTCCACAGGCACGTCCGTGTGTGTGTGTGTTTTAATTGCGGTCTCAGCAAAAGTAGCAAGTGTACTCGAGGCAGATGGTTTTCATCACTCCGACTGCACAGAGGACTTCTCTCTCTTTATGTCTCCGTCTAATCTCTCCTCTCTGTTTTCGTGATTAAACATTACTTAATGTACCCCAGCTTCTAATTTGACAATTCATTAAATAAGCGGCAGTGTACTGCGAGTGTGTGCGAGTTTCATCACGTTACACTTTTTCTGTAGTTGTGAAATGATGCAGCAGAACAGATTTCTAGCGCCGCATGGTTGAGTAAGAGCTTCCATGGTAAAGAACATCCCTCATTCTGGCCGTTAATTTGCGGTGTCCGCACACACACACACACACACACACACATGCAACCAACACACACACACACACACACACACAACCTCATGACGGAGGGTTAGAGAGGGGAGACAGCAGGATGCACATTTGCTTCCTCTGACTCAAAGGGGAAAGGTTCCTTAGTAAATATTGATTTATGAAAGTCCCTGTATGTGTGTGTTTGTGTGTGTGTGTGTGTGTGTGTGTGTGCGTGCATGTCTGTGTGCGTGTGTGTGCTTGCGTGTGCGTTTACAGTAAGTGCGAGGCAGCTCTTGTGTTTTGAGATGGGTGTTTTCTTGTTTTGTTTTCGGAGCAGTTCAAACATTCCAACAAAAATGTCTGCTCCTCGGAGACTGATTTGTCTTGTTGATAGAGCGATTCACTCTTTACCACCGCAACAGGCAACGAAACAAAGGAAAGAAAGAACAATTGTTAACGTGGGCAGTTAATACAATTAAAAGTGAGAGGGAAGATAGGGGAAAAAAAGAAGGGATATGATGAGAAAGCAGGAGGGATAGCTGAGGTTGCAGTGTTGGAAGGATGAATCGACAACACTCAAGGGCAGAGTGAAAGAATGGAAACAGAGCTAGTGAGCGATGGTGTCACTGGTTTAGATGGACAGCGCCGCAGGGCAGACGGCAGAGAAATGGGAAGAGGAGGAGGAATGAAGAGGTGGGTGGTGGTTAGTCACAGCTCTTCAGGGCACATCGGGGCAAACGGTTGCTTACATCACTCTGACACACACAAACATAGTTCAAGAGACACACACTAAGATATGCTGACATACTTCTGCCTCAGAGGATGTGGAAAACCCACTTTGCTTTGCTCTGTCCTCCGCAAAGAGAGGAGGAGGAAGAGAAGGAGGAAAGGGGTGTGGAAGAGGGAGTGAAACAGAGGGAATGGGGCAGAGTTCAATTTTGCCGACACATTCACTCTTCAATGTCATCAGGGGCTGCTCAACCTCACTACATCCATCTTCACCGACATATATATTAATACAGCTTTCAGTCTTAATGATCAGAGCCCAACTGATATATTGATTAGTTAATATTATCGGCCAATATTCTTCTGTTACAGATACGTGGTGTCTGATATGCACTGATATGATTTTTTTTTGTACAGAACATTTTGCAGAAAAAAATGCTTGTGTTGATTTAGAAATCATGTCATTACATAATTTGTTCATCAGAGCTGCTCCTGCTCATTTGTTTACAATACTCTCAGCACTGTGTGCAGCACATGTAGCAGAGTATGTATCGCAGGTGAGCAGATGGCGGTGCAGAGTCAAGTGGTGTCTTCATGGTAACCTGCTAACTGGTTTGCTGGAAAGCTAAAAAACAACAACCCCATGATTTTCCCCTCTCAATATCATTCTAATATATAAATATATAAAATACTGGCCGATATATCAATATCAGAATTATCACTCGCTAAAAATCTGTGTTGGCCAGTATGTGTCCAGTATCAGTCAGGCTCGGTGGATAATTCAAACAATTAGTAAAATACATTTTTACTCATCCCATTACATCTAATAACACCAGACTAATTGCAGCTGTAGATTTTATAAAATGTAGCAACCCAAGAATATCACATCTTTTACTGAGTTTACTTTTGTACTGTCAGTGGGTTTCCTCTAAAGCCAACTTGTAGATCAACCCTCTCTTTTGGCAGTCACATGATATGGATTGATGGATGGCAAGTTAGGCAGAGGAGACCTCATTTTGCTTTATAACTGAATGTAAATTGTTCTGATGTCCTGCTTAAAAAACTTTCAATTTTTTACAAAATGCTATTTAACAAGATGCGGACATAACGTGACATTAGCTAGCTAACTGTTACATTTAAAGCACTGGAAAGCTCAAGTTCAAGGTAAAATGTTGAGCTAGATAGCGTGGTTTGATCAGAATATCAAGGCAGCTCAAATTATAATTATCACGGCTGGTTAATGTAAGCTACTTTGATCATTTCCTCGCAATGACGACATTAATGTATGTGTATATTTTGAATGCTGTATAATGTAAATTAATTCTCTTTTAATGTAGTTATTAAAAGGAATGCTCCATCCATATTGATTTATGTATATTCATTGTTCTCTCTTCTGTAATGATGTAACACCACTATTCCTATACTGATACACAGGAGAGTGCACTTACAGAAAGGTTTCATTGTCACCAGCTGGTTGTTTTACACACAGACGCATTCAGAGCAGAGGGTTCCCAGAGGAAAGGAAAATTCAATATAAGATCTCTTCTTTGTCCAGCCTATTTCTCCCAGACATAACTAAGCTCAATTTAACATCAATATGAGATTTTCACCATTTTCTCATGGCAGCCTTCCCCTTTTCTCTGACCAGCTCCAATTTAAGATCTTAAAATGCTCCTTTTTTCTCTCTGTCTGCTCTGATCTTTATTTGTCTGAAATAATCAGCTCTTGAGATAACGGCGAGATCCAAAAGAGAACTTGATTGGCTTGTAAATGAGCCCGCACAATATCGGAAATTTGCCCCGCCGATCGAAATTCTGGTCTCCACTCTGTGTATATTGTCCTGCTTTTTCTTGTTCCACTCCTGCTATTCTCAAATTGGACAGGATAATTTGTCTCAGATTGATTTAGCAGAAGAGGGGAAACAGGTCAGAATTCAGTAATCCAAAAATAGGAAGACGACTTATTTCTGATGAGACAAAAGACTTTTGTGAGCAGCGAAATTTTCCTCTGGCTTGTCAGCACAGATCAGACCTCATTATAGTTTACATACAGTCTGTCAACTGACATCAATCACAGGCCTACTCTTGAGCATCTGTAAATTGTTTTTGATACAGACGTAGGCCTTTGTATTTCGAAATATTTTGCCTGTCACTTTTGCTGATGAGCATTCTCACCCTTGGCGACCCTGAAACCACAGAGCCCCCCTTCCATGTTACAAAACCCAATTTAACCCCTGGAAAGAGGAGATGGTTAGAGTTTGGACTCAAGGAAGGTTTTGAATGAGTTGGGATGAATTCAGACACGTAGACACGCAAACACACACACACACGAAAGCGTGCTGTGTGCCAGGCGGACGTCTCAGGTTCAGGAAATCAGACTTGGCAAAGGGAGCAGGTACTGAGAGCGGCCAGTATGTGTTTGTCTTTCATTTAAATTGGACATTTTGATTGTGCGAGGTTCGTGTTGATGTGAAACGGCACACATGGCAGTTTTTTAAAAAGTTTTGAAAGTGTGTATGAATTGTCATTTAATGCTGAAATATTTCACCGTGTGACCGCATGATAAACATCTGATCATCTCTATTTCTCCCTCGTAGGCGCTCCAGGCAGCCAGACAGTTCCTCCTCCAGCAGGCCTCTGGACTCAACTCCCCTGGCAGCAACGAGGTCAAACAGAGCCCTGTGCAGGTCAGAGCGCGCACACACTGATGCACAAACCAAGTGTTGCTTTTGTCAGAATCTGTATATTATTAAGCGGCTGGCCCGCTGCAGCTTTGTTTTCACCAACCTGCCACGTCAACTACACTGAATGATATGGGTGCATACTTCTCCTTCCCTTCCTCCCTCTCTCTCTCTGAGCCTATCTCTCTCTCTCCCTCTTTCTTTCTGTCTGTGAGTGCATGTGTGTGATTGTTAGTATGTGAGTGAATGAGGCCTTTGTAGTGATTGGGCAGCGAGCTGTTTTCAGAGTTGAATTCCACAGTAAGCAGAGAGAGAGAGAGAGAGAGAGAGTGGGGTTAGCTGGAGTGCAGGACTCTTACCAAAAGACACTTGAGGAGAGCACACACACACACACACACACACACAGATACAGGACACATACATTATTACTATCAGTGTATGTTGATAAATATCACACAAGGCATTGCTTTTGGCAGCTCTTTGCAATCATATGAGTTGCAGGCTGCATGCACAAGTGTGATTTGTAGCTGCGTCTCATATCAATAAAGCGGGGCCATGGGTCTATTAGAGCAGCAAGCAGTCTGGCTACTGCACTGCTCTTCTCATTAGTATAGCATATGATGAGCAGACAGCTGGACCATCACAGTATGGGTAACGGAGATAGAGATGGAAGAGAGGGAGAAAGACAGATGTGAGTCAGGAGCAGGGAAAAGGTAAGATTTAATGCGTGACACTAGCAAGGTGATCGTAGGGAAAAATAGGAAGATTTATAAGGTAATAATGCACGGAATTATTTGCAAATTTGATTTAAACCAAATTAGCTAAAGCATTTTCATTTTTTTTTTCTTATATATTTGGTGTTACATCATGTTTTTCCACCCCTTTTACATTTTTTATCAGCAGCAACTTGAGCTTTTTTTGGTAATAAACAGGAGAAAGCTGGGTATTAAGTGTGTGCAGCAAATCTGTGTCTTATGACAGAGCACGAAAAAAAAGAAAAGCTAAGACCACATGAAAACACCATCAATGGAAAGTCCAAAAGTAAAGATTTTGAACTGTCGGCCACACAGTTTAATTGCCAAGCGACCTCTGGGAAGTGCACAAATGCCACCGAATTAATGACTGCTTATTACACGAGATGTCAAAAAATGAAATAAGATTTAAAAACGTGGGATCTCGCAGATTACACTTTAATCAAGACCTGAATTGGAATCAGAATCGCTTTATTTACTCTGGATAGGAATTGGCAGTTGTAGAAATTAGATGGTGACTTTTAAGGGGTAGAGAAAGAAAAAGAAATGCTGTTTTATATCATATCTGTAATGTAAAAATACAGACGCAAAATGCTGCACAAGTGGCATAGTATTTCAGGTGTTAACTAGTACTGTGACCCTTTCAGACTGACACACATGGCTTGAAATCCACATCGGTGGTTGATCCATGTCCGACGTGACTTTGCTTTGGTGAACAGGAGTTTACGTTTTTACTTCCTGACTCTTCTTATGTAAGAAGAGCTAAAGAGATTGAGGAGTGGGGAACTAAGAGGAGAGGGGAAGTGAAACCGAGAGTTAACATATAATGTAAATCTGTTGTAAGGCAGTGTCGTGTAAGGAACGAGGCTCTGTGAATGTTGACAAGCATTTTCACATGAACGGGGTGACACGCGGGTCAAACTGCGCATTCAGCTGACCTGTTTCATGTGCAGATCTCTTATATGAAAGCGGTATAACCTTCCACTGCCTTCCTCGAACACGCTCTCCCCCTCCTCTCTACTCTCCATCTCTGTCTTGTTTGTCTTGTTTGTTGCTGCGCGGCCTGGCCAGCCTCTCTATACTCTCCAGGGCATCCATGCTACATCTCTGTTGTCTGAGCTGTCAGCTCACATGACCCCACGCATCCTGCCAACGCACACACAGACACACTCCATTTACATTTGTGTGTGTGTGTGTGTGTTTTTTTGCGCTTGATTTCTCCGAAGCACGAATTATAAGCCAGTTGTTGTACCTGCATGCTCAAGTTGTACACCAGACTTCACAATAAACCCTGCTGCTAAGGTGGCAGGTAGACATCTCTTAAGTACTGTAATTTCCAGCTGTATGATCACCTTTAAATTGAAGCAATCATCCAGTGGACCCGGGCGAGCGAGTGAAGCTAGACATTTAATCTGGTCATTTCTAAAGGTGGCAGTAAGTGACTGTACAGTGGCACGGTGGCTCACATCAGGCACAAAATGGCCGTCCTCAGGTTGGTTCCTGCTGGGCTGCTCTCACACATGCAAATGAGCCTGAGCCAATAATGAGATCTTTAGGAGCTCGATAATTAGATTTTTCCCTTCTCTCTGAGGGAGAACGGCAGAGGCAGACAGGGTGAGCGGGAAGACTTCTTTTCGTGTCTTGACTTCTCTGGAGAAGCCTTGGTCTGCGCTGACAAGCTCCCCCCCCTTTCCCACTACCCTCCCAACCCCATGCCCCCCCTCCAACGCCTTCCCCATCATATTTCTCTTCTTTTCTTTATTTATAATAGAGGGGAGGATCTGAGCGGAGAGCAAAAGAAACTCTGAGATTGTATCTGCTTTTTGATTGGTTGTTCAGAGATGGTCTCTGTGTTTGGCTGGCTGTGTGAGATGGTATCAATCCACTTTGTGTGCGTGCGTGCGTGCGTGTCTGTGTGTGTGTGTGTGTGTGTGTGTGTGTGTGTGTGTGTCACACTGTCATATGTCACATTCAGAAGGAACTCGACAATAGCTCAAGTCTCCAGACAGGCAATTGCAGGAAAAATTGATTGTGTGCAACCAAATTGCAGCTACAGTTGCTGAAAAGCATAAAATATTTTCACAAGTGATTATTTAGTGGTAGTTTAGTAATAATCGGCAGTGGAAGGGAAAAGCATAATTTTAGAGAGAGGGAAATAACACTAATAGTAATGTTGGTTGAAAATGATATCACTTTAAATGACAGTCTGAAAATTGGACAGATACATTACACATTCTGTTGCATAGTTTTTTTTTTAAATGTCATATCAAACCCTCCTCAGTTAAGAGATCATGCAAAAACAGTCCGTCTACCTTCCTTTGTAAAACATTAAACTCAAAAAGATATCTTACCCTCTGCGGAATTTGGCTAATTTCACACTTTAGATATGTGTTTATGGGAGGTGTTGGACATAATTGGCCACAGTTACCCTAATTGGTTGTGGCACAAGTGCTACTGAGAGAATTGGTGGGCACACAGTTGGCAGACAGAGTGGCAATTGGCGGATTACCCAGCATGATACGTAGCATGCCTCCATGACCTGCCACACATTCTCCACAATAGGCACACTTGGCACACTCTCCGTACACTGGGTGGGCACAAGCAGACACATATGCACCACTTGGCAGACACACGCCTGGCACACTTAACACACTGGCACTTGGCATGCACACATACAGATTAACGCACGTGCTTGGCTGCGGCCCATACGTATGTAATTGAATAGCGCGGTGTCCTGTTTTCATGTATTATTGAGGAGCTCGTTTAATTAGGAAAAAAATGAAAAGACTCATTAGAGATATGTTAATTAGCTTGGCTCTCCGCTCTCTGGAGAGGGCTGACACCAGCACCGTGGGATGGAGGCAGAGATGCAGGGAAAAGACGGAAGGAGGAAACTGAGTCATGTCACTCTTGGAGCAGAGATTTTATTTCTCTACTTTTAATCAGTTTCGCAATCCTCGTCCGCCGTATTTTTCTCTAAATGTTTTCTTCCTCGCAGCTCCCCTTATTTGAATTGCTATACTGTAGGTTTGTGGAAAAACGGCAAAACATAAAGATTCAGGCAGGGTTCAAAGTCTTTTAACTAATCAACAAAAGTATGTGGAAAGATGAGTGTTTAGCCCCCCAGAGTCTGCGGAGCTGAAGTAGTTCCTTCGCTCGTTCTCTTTTATTTCCTTTCAAAGTGTTTTTCCCAAAGCACTCCTTTTGTCCACTCAATGAAAGTGCTTAGTTGGCAGTTTCTCTTATTTGATGTAGAGGGAATTGTGGCTGTGTGTGTGTGTGTGTGTGTGTGTGTGTGTGTGTGTGTGTGTGTGTGTGTGTGTGTGTGTGTGTGTGTGTGTGAGACTGATCGGCTGGCGTCAGTTAATGAATAGGTGCATATGGTCAAAGCATGTGTTTTCACAGTTATGACCCTGTGCAAAGGAAAGACATATACAGAGTAATCTCTTTACCATGAGGAGTCTCAGCTGAAGCTGCAGTCAGCAGAATGGCCACGTCGCCGTGGAAACCACAGACTGTCTCTTGATAAAAAATGTGAAGCAGGGTGAGAGTGCAGCCACAGATCTACAGCTGTGACTAGCTGGTGGAGAGACATTTTCATTCTACTCTTTTTTGCTACATTTGGGTGTTTGCACAATAAAAATAAATAAGAAATTGTCGGAAAGACAGAGAGAGTGTGACTGTGTGTGTGTGTGTGTGATTTACACCGAAATGCTTTCCCTGCAATTTGCGCATCCTCACCATTCACAGCTACAAATGTGAAAGCATCAGTCTTCCATTCAGGATCCTTGTGAGTTCAGCTTTGCTTACATGTGAGTGACTCATCCTTGTAGGAACCAAAAGCTTTCAACTTGAAGTAGTTGGCTTGAGCTGCTCAGCTGCCATCAACACTTCACACTTCTGACTAATATGCATATGGACACTATCAAACAAATGTGGGTGTATCAACACACATTCAAGGTGTTGTGAACCAAAGCAACAAAGTTACTGCATAGTTACTATCAGCTTACCAGATAGTCTGTCAGCATCCACACTGTGAAGCCTGCGAACACAGGAATGAAAAGAATTGCGTAATAAGATCACAGATACAGAGGGAGCAGGCACAGGGGGTAACCTAACATGACCCTGTTAGATACCGTGTTTCCACCGACCTGGTGCTAGTTCTAGTTCGGAGCTAGTGCCTGACTAAGAACCGGTTCTTTGTGTTTCCACCGCCTAAGAACCGGCTCCAGGTGCTAAAAACTGGTTCTTGCTGGGCCAGAGCTAAGAACCGAGTGCTTCGGGAGCTGGGGGCGGGGTTATCGTGAGCGGTGATCAGCTGTGCAGAGGGACACAGAAGCGATCAGTGGTGGAAAGGGACACATAAGTGTTAATATGTGTCCTTTTTCTCCAGGACGTCTCTGGTCTGATCAGATGTATTGGAATGAATCCCGGGACACACAGAAGTTTTGCATAAACACACTGTTGCGCTGAAATCTGGTACAATTGTGTCGCGGATATGCGGGAGTGCCGGCGATGGGCAACGCGG
>OMNN01100227.1:22853-36950 GCA_900302755.1 Chromis chromis | reverse complement strand
ACTCCCTAGACTCCATCGAGGAGGTGGGTGAGAGGAGGATGTTAGCAAAGCTCACATCCATCATGGACAACCCCTCTCACCCACTACATGAGACTGTGGGGGCCCTAAGCAGCTCCTTCAGCAGCAGACTGCGACATCCACCCTGCAAGAAGGAGCACTACCGCAGGTCATTCATCCCAACTGCAGTAAGACTCTACAACATCAGCATCACTGGCTGATGTTAACAGAACTGGTTTCATTCAAATTTCATTTGCACTACAATTTACAATTTTTGCACTAACATTTCATTCATCTCTTTTGTGTACATACTATTGCCTAATTATTGTTATTTTGTGTACATACATATTTTTTATTACTCAGTTGCTGCTATTTTTTATATGTACATACTTATTTTATTTTTATTTTCTTAACTATTGTTATTTCTTATTGTTATTTTTCTTGCACTTCTGCCACTTTTTGCTGCTGCTGTAACGATTGGAATTTCCCCCAATGGGGGATCAATAAAGAAATATTCTATTCAACACTTGAAATATTCCCGAAGATGTCATTTTAACAGACCTTTGACCTTGTAAATTCTCTCACAAGACTGCCACATACCAGATTTTTAAATAGCTTTCCTTCAGCTTTGTTGAACAAACACGACGACACAGGAATATATAGCTCCCAATTTTAACATTTTTTAAAATGTGCATAGAAACACAGAAAATAAAAATAATAAAAACGACATGCCAAAACTGATAAATGAATAGAAATATTTTTTTTAAATCCAAAGTTTCTTGTCATAGTAAGAAACTTTTTTCTCCCACACTCATTATCACCAGATAATAATTTTCTGTTATGGCATATTCATGATGAGATTACCATTAATTCTGTTTTCTTCTACAATATAATAATCTATAATCAATAATAATCTAACCTTTATTGATCCCCTTGGGGAAATTCCTTCTCTGCATTTGATCCATCCTATTCAAGTTAACCTTAACTATACATACTAGGAGCAGTGGGCTGCTGCGGTGCAGCGCCCGGGGAGCAGTCAGGGGTTAAGGGCCTTGCTCAAGGGCCCACAGTGGTGATGACTGGGACAAGTGGTCGCTCTCTCTTTCCCACCTCAACCTCTTGCCAGTCCGGGGACTCGAACCAGCGATCCACCACTTCACAAACCACTTCCCCAAATAATGTAATAATATTACAAAACTTCACAAAACCAACCAAATCTCATTAAAACTAACTTTTTGCATTATAAAATGACAAACTAATTAGTTCTACACTGACAAACTTGTGAAAAATCTGCTCATTCTTCACCGAAAAAGCCATTTCACAAAGTAGATAACCTGAAAGTCTCAAATTCACTCTTCTTGATTGCATACTGGACCAAACTCATTTCAAAACTAAATGATGCTGATGCATTCAGGTGTTACGTAAATGTAGAAACAGACTTCTAGAGTAAAAATCTACATATAAATTAGACGAAACACATTCTGGAGTGGAGATGGACTTTACCATAAACTAACAGGTTTCAAATGCTCAAATATCCACCTATATTATTCAAAGAGTGGAAATAATAACCAAGTACACAAACCTCTTATTCTGCAATCCCACTTGAGAGCTTTGGTTTTGGCTGGAATTTGACAGGGACTCTGGCACTGACTCATCAGGAGTGTTTGCTGTATGTCCAGTCACTTTCTCACACTCTGCTCTGGAGGATCTCTACATACCTCAGCGTGAAATGCTGCATGCTGCAACTTTCTCTCAGCTCAGCGTAATCCTGCAGTGATTAACACGCACATGCAACAGAGACACCTCGCTGTAAGCTCACTGTAACACAAGACACTAGGCTCAGTCTGGCTTCACGGTTGTTTTATGAAGTTTGATTTTAACAACATTTTTAAAAAAAATGCTGGTTAAGTCCAAACACAAAGGGATCTGATTTCAAAATACCAGGTCAAACCTATAATCCAATCAGTGCCATGAATTTATCTGTGCAGTCGACCCACCCTAAATGTTCCTTTGAATTTTGACACTGAAGTATTCTCTTTTTAAAATGTGCATGAAAGTGCAGTGGAGATAAATTCACCATACACATGTACTTAATAAATCAACAAACATATATAAGTAGCATGCAATGGGTCTTCTTTATGGCTCAGAGCAAAAGTTAAAAAATCTCATTTCAAGGGTTAAATTTAGCCAACTGTGTGCACAAAGTTTTAGAGCTGTTCAGATGGTGACTAATTCTCAAGCATCGAGTTCATTCACACTCTAGTCAGGTGTGGCTTTAAAGGACTGTGATCTGATAGCATGGCAGCTACACCGACACTCCTTTGACCCATGAGTATAAAGGGCCAACTTAAAATGCAGCTTTATTCAAATGCCACAGATGACAAGAGAAAGATGAGCTGCTGGCATGCTGGATGCTGGCATGACAGGGTCACAGCCAGGCACTGGGATGTCCACAGCTCCACTATTCGTCATGTAAGAAGTCATTTTAGACAGCGTGGTATGACAGACAACCTGCCACATGATGCTCTGGGTGTACATGTCTGACAAGGTGATCCTGTCAACCAAAATGTGAGTCCTTCACAAAAAGTGATACAACATTTGACAAGCAGTGCAGACAATCTCATCAACTCTATGCATTGCAGATGTTACAACGTTACGATTGCATTTAGCAGATGCTTTTATCCAAAGCGACGTACATAGGTAGGTAGGCGGGGCACCTTTAAGGACCTTGCCTAAGGGTCCTCACTGGATACCTGCACCCTGACCGGGATTTGAACCATTGATCTCCCATGCCAAGGTTCTGGGGTGTTAGTCACTGAGCTATCCAGCTACTAGATGTGTAACTTGTTACTGACTCGTGAACTCTGGTCTATGATCCCACCTTTGATTGGCATGTTATCATTTCCAGAGTAGTGCCTATCTGGTTGTGTCATGATGTCTGTTCTGTTGGAGTGATGCAGTGAGTTGGAAATACAAATATTTTTTTTCCTACGTTAAAATAATAGACAGGATTTAATAAAATATTACATGCTGCTTTTTTTTTTTGCTATGTATAAACTACTGTTGACGTTTGCATTTAAGAGCAATATTGAAGAAGAACATGTTAGTTAGGTCCTGGTAACTAGCTAGCAGTTAGCAGCTGTTGACTATTTAAGGTAAGCAAAGCATCCAGTATAGCCTATATTAAACATGGAGCAACTGTATTTACTTAAAATACTTAACTCTTGATTTCATATTTTCTATAGGACTAATTTCACTTGTATAGTGTGTTTTTTTGGGGTAAAAAAAAATCATAGTTTGGATACATTTAAAAATAATTTAGCTGCTAATAAGCGCAAAAGTCAAGGTAACACTAATGTTAGCTTACTTTCGACATTAAACACTGATGCTACCCTCGTTTTAAACACGTAAATTGTGAAGTTCTTATTATGACACAGAAGTATTAAAGTCATACTGTTACCACTGACGGGTTATTCAGACCTCAAACTGCGCAGTTAGCAACTTTTCTAATGACTTCCGCAGCCTCTAGGAACCCCGCTGTTACCATAGTTACTACTGAGCTCTGTCTCCAACTGGACGGAACCAAACAGCACGGACTCAGAGGGGAGTCTGTATGTATCAGTCAGACTAACACATTAATATAAATATACAAAAACGCGTCTTTGGTCTCAAAATCTATTAAAAAGCTTGTATTCAAAATAGAATCTAAGTATTTCCACAGCAATATATTATGAAAGTTGAAGAACACATACCCACTAAGGTTAAATGGTGACGATGCCTTACACCTGAAAGTTCATTCCGCCTAGGCTTCCCAGGATGCGTCATTTTAGAGTATCCAAAACTATTTTTTTGTAGTTTCAGGAACTCATTCCTGCTGGACAAGTTTCAAACTATTTACAGTGTATATGGTCTGAGCAAGTCACTGCTATTTATATGGCACATTTAAAGCAATAGCTGTTGAGCCAAAGTGCTGGCATTATGAATTAACCAAACAAGCTTAAAGATTTAGGTTATTCATTATGTGAATTCACCAATGTAATTTGTATTTGGGATTATAACCCAACAAAAATTATATAAAATGCTACTTTTTCTCACTATAATAAACATTAAGGGTAAGACCCAATCAAATTACTAATTATGGAGATGAACTGATATACTGGGGAAGTGGTGGCCTAGTGGTTTGTGAAGCGAACTTGTAACCAGTGGGTTGCCGGATCGAGCCCCCAGACTGGCAAGAGGTTGAGGTGGGAAAGTGAGAGCGACTCCTTGTCCCAGTCACCACCACTGTGGGCCCTTGAGCAAGGCCCTTATCCCATGACTGCTCCCCGGGCGCTGCACTGCGGCAGCCCACTGCTTCTAGTATGTATAGTTAAGGTTAACTTTGAATAGGATGGGTCAAATACAGAGAAGGAATTTCCCCAAGGGGATCAATAAAGGTTAGATTATTATTATTATTATTACTGCGTATCTTCTTCCAGCTCTTCACTGAAGCGTTACATTTACAGGGAGTCACACAGTTTTTCTGACAGCACCTGTCTTGTGCCTCATTTACCCACTTCATGTACCCACTTCCACAAATTTCAACCTGACATATCTTTAGGATAATTTTTAAATTTACATTGAACCTGGGTTGTGGAGGTTAATCCGAAATAAGATTGTACATTTACTGCCATTTTGCTGCAGACCCTCAAATATAATACACTGGAGCTTAAACCGCCATCAATTCTCAAACTGTAGGAAATGCTATCAAAAAATTATTGTGAGGACTGCCACACCCATCATAAACATCTGTAAAGAGATTTTATTGAGGACATATTGGATACAGTGGCCAGAAACCATAATTTACAAGGTGGAAGATGAAGCGTGCAGTCAGAGTTTACTGGGCTCCAGCTTTAGGGGGAACCCACTCGTGGATCTTCTTGCGGGTGGTGGGGTAGGGCACGTACTGCCGGGCGCTGCCACTCACGTTGAACTGGTGGATCTCAGCAAGGAACTTCTTGGGCTCTGGAGGATGTGTGGTGGGGGGGTCGTCTGTCATACAGTGCAGCCAGCGATGCCTGGAGAGTGAACATGAGGACAGACCAAGGCTTAAACAACAGTGGCTTTCAAAGTAGTAGAAAAAGTTTAACGTTTTTCAATTATCTGAATTTCTATTTAACTCACATATGCTACTGAATGATATATCAAACAATCTGAGCCCACTACAAATACTTTATTTTCATCTTTCCACACTTGATGATAGTTGAAGTTTGTATTCAACCCACACAATTACACATGACTATTTCTACAGTAAATTATGAACATAATAATTATGACTTTACTAAATATATATACTTTGTAATGTTAAAACTGTACATTCCTAACTAGGACCCACTGTCATAATTGCTTGTGTTAACTTAGCAGCAAATTACAAGTCGCACCATTCAGCTGGCACCATGCTGCCATCCACCTCCCACAAGGTCTTCTTTCCATTCATCTCTGTGGTGTAGATCACCCAACGGTGACGTCCTGAACACAAAGACACAAGAGATTGTTCAACAAAACACATGAAACCCTTAAGTATTCTCAGAAAGTTCTTCCAAGAGCAGTTTAACAGAATGTAAATGTGCACATCACTGAGCAAATCACTGTAAAAACAACAACTTTGATATGGTTGACAGTCTTTTGGGGACTTGAAATCAAATTCTATTTTGAAGAAACTCACCGAAGAAGTAGTTCTTATTGTCTTCAAAGTATTTATTTCCATATTTATCCACACCAACCAAAGTGCCTGTTTTGATGTCATTCACTCTGCCAAAAAATAAGAACATTTGATGTTAACTTCCAAAACAATACAGGCTTATAAATCTATAAATATGTCACAAAAACTGGTTACATGTTCAAATACGTTAGATTACTTTACATTTGCTTTAAAAATCAAGTGACATGAATCAACGATAAAAGTTAAACAAACACTGCGAGGTCAAATTCACCTCAATAAAGTTTATAACAGTTAACTTTGTCGATTAAAATCAACAGACCTGAACTCTAACTTAAATTGAGAGATTCTTTAAATTGAGTTTGGTACAACATTCCCCCCACACATCAGCAGAAAAAAAATGCACCGGTATCACATGTTTCTTTTGATTTTACATCATTTAACGTTTGTTGCGTCCTTTGCTGACTGGTTTGACGTTAGCTATCAACATGCTAAACTAAGCTAGCTTGTAATACAGCCGCACATTTAAAGGTATTTTCTGTCTTATCAAATATGTCTCTCTTCAGAAGCTAAACACACACCACAACAACATTTTTAATAAACTGACCTGAATAACTGAAGAAAGAAACCTCGGATTCCACCATGACCTCCTATCTGCCCCAAAGCCCTTCGGACGAGGTTTGCATACTCCGCCATCTTTAGACGGAAGGATTACGAAGACGGACCGTTCTGTAGTCTAAACAGGTCCGGCGACCAACTGACTGTTTGCTTTAGTTCCACATGTAAAAAAGAATATTGTAGGCCTATAGCTTAAGTGCACTACTGCTAAACTCAGTTATACACAATTAATAATTTACCTTTAATATATTATGCTAAAACTGGTTTTACTATAAGACTCATTCATATAGAATCATATCCTGAAATGATTTAATTGTGATTAATAAAAAACAAACAACAACAAAAAACAGTACTAATCCTAAAGTAAATTTATCATTGAGGTTATTTGTTATAGATGTTACCCTTTCTTATATACCATGTTTAATGTTATCTACTTGCGTGTTTTCTTCATGTTTTTTTTGGGAGAGCAGTTTGGCCCTTGGGGGTTTAAAAAGTTCACATCATTGTATTTCATCAACAATTTTGTAATGCATTATATACATAGAGCGTTTTCTAATGAAGTGTCTCCCCTTGGTCACGGTGCCAAATGTCTTGTAGTTAATTGTGCAGTGAAAATATGAAGATGATGAAGAAATTCTCCGCTGATACCGTCTTCTTTATATATAAAAAAGGATTTATTAAAGAAAATACAGCATCTTCAGGCACCATGGTTTCGCCTGGGTGTAGATTCACTGCCAGATCAAATCTCACACACCCACATACCATTTGAACTCCCTTATATAGGACATAAGAACAAAGGAACTAAACATACATACATCCTATGACAGGCACACATCCTATCTTAAGTTGACCTTTTGACATATGAACAGCTGACTTGTAACATATGGATAACAAACACGAGAAAGGAATCCTGCTTAAAATTAAACACAGATGATCAGAATGTCAAAATATAAGATACCTCACTAACTTTCTGTCAGTCAGTAGAATGATGTTTCAGGCCTCCTTATAGTATGAGTAATGTGATTTACTGCAGAGTTACAGCCACTCCCTATTCACCCTGCCCAAGGTCTAGCACTGAAACATCACAAATAAATGCTGCTGCTGGTTTTATAACATGCATAGCACTTTGGTCAACTCAGGGTGTTTTAAACGTGCTATGTAAATGAACCTGATATGGTTGAAAAGCAGGAACATTCAACAGCAGCACCTTTGTATTCTCTCTATTCAGTTAAAATACCATTTCACTCCATTTCGTTCCCAGCATGACTCACACATCGATTTAACATATTAAAAGCAGAAAATGAACAGCCAAATTATCAAATTCAGCAAGAAACCCCCAAGTGTTCCTCAGTTTGCTCGAGGACACTTGAGCTGACACACGCTTGAACTCAAGCTTTTTAATTAAAGCAGTTTGTCAGCGCGATACACCCCTCTACTGCCCAAGAGAGTGGATCTAACGCGGTCACTGCTGAGGGAGAAAAGAAGGAAATAGAGCATGAAGCCACGGCGAAGTTCAGAGCTGTGGCTGCATGAAAAACGCCTTATCTCTCGTACCAGCGCTTTGATCACGAGCTCAAAGAGACTCGGCTGACAGATGCACACAAATGCGTATGACAGACCCTTGAACTTCTGCCTCCCACATATATCTGTCTGCACCCTGCAATTAGGTTTTGTGATTATATACAAACCGCACAGGTCACTGGTTTTCATCATTTGAAGGAACAAAGACGGAAATCAACACAGGAAGACAAGAAATATATTTATATATATTTTATTAAAAACTGTTGCCTGACAGTTTAGAAATGTTTATAAGAGACTCTAACTCTGATAGAGTGGATGTTTACAAATGTTAATGTACAATCATGGAGAAGTGAATGCTAGGTAGCTCCAGATTTGCATCTTCACACCGGGCTGCTTTCCTCACAAGCCCAAATCTGAAAGAGGCACACATGAAGCTGTACGACAACAGCAGCCAAACAGCTCTAAAGACAGAATCAACTGTTTTATTCCTTCACTAAAATAAAGCAAGCTTTTAGGTTTCTCCACCTGTGAAATCAACACATTTGCTGTGATGGAGTTTTTCAATACAGTCTATTAATTACAAACTGCTGCTTTTAAAAGTACAAACTCAGAGTACCCTGGCAAGAAAGTGAGTAGTCATGCAAACTGGATGCTTAAATTTATCCTATATAGTGAAGAATGTCAAACAAAGCACCTATATTATTGCAGTTTATCTCAAAACAGGAGATATAAAAAGGCACAATGTCTGCAAAAACAAAATGTTCAATTCAAATTGTGTTTCTTTTGAGCATTTCCTTAGAAATATAGTTCATGCATACTTTCCACAGTGTTTGCTCATAAAAAAAGCCCCTTTTTCTTTAAAAAACAACAACAAATGGTTTAGATGGAAACATATTTCCTAACAAACCCTGACTCCCAAAGTAAGTGGCAGCCTGCGCTTCTCAAACAATAAATCTTCCTATTTTATAAATATTAGCTCTTGGCTTTGAAAAAAAAAAGGTCAATGTTGCTCTTTCATGTCCATATACACAGTATTACCCTTTAACCTTTTCTAATGTGGCAAAAAATACATTTTGTATTTAAAAATATCTACAATGTTCCTGACATTTCCAGTTGTCACCAGGATGTTGTTTTTTTTTTACTATGATTATGAAAGGTTTGGTATTTTACATCTAAAAATCTAGCAGGAAAATCTCTTAACCAGAGAGATGAACCTAAAAAGCTAAATATCGTCATGTTTGTTTGTTAAAGCCTGATTTTCACAGTAAATGCCACCTTGTTACATGATTAAACTCCTTACAGACATCCATGATACTCTGCGTCTATGAAGCAGATAATGTTTTGGGTTATTTGTGTTTGACATCAAACACACAGTAGGTTTTAGTACTACTGTGCAGCCAATACAAAGGTTTGAATCAGGGTGGACAGTCCATGTATATTTAGTTTCACACAGAAGTGATTCCTTCACCTGACAGCATTTTAAAAATCATTCCCAGACTTCAGACTTCCGAGGATTTCCGAGGGCTTTAAAAGGCCCGGACAACTGTTTGGTTTCACTTCCACACACATGCTTCTGGACTTGACCTTTGACCCACAGCTGCAGCTCTGACCTCAGTTCACTGCCGAGCATCAGAGGCTGTTGTTGGTAGAAAAAATAAGTTTAGAAAAACAGAATGTGGTTCTTTGAGGGCAAAGCAGTCTGGCTTCCACGCACAGTTTGTGGCGCTCTGCAGCAGGCTTCTGTTGAAGGTAGACAGTCCACCTGGAGTCCTTCCTGAGCTGGTGACCCCTGACCTGCCATCAATCGGGGGCCGTAAGTTGTCTATCAACTTGACTCCGGGGCCGTGATATGACTTCACTGCTGAACAGGTGATTACTGTTCAAGAATCATCGCCTCCTGGAAGGCTTCGATCCATCTGAAGAGAAAAACACACAACAGAAAATTAGCTACTACTGAAAAACAATGATTAAAATTTGAATTCTTAAGAGTTTAAAGGTTTCACGCCCAATTTCTGATGTTATTTATTATAGGCATGTTTTCAGCAAAAAATAATGCATCTAAAGCAGCATTTCTGTTACTTTTCAGTCTTCCACAGCTGAATCAGAGTGGAGTTCAACTTGAAGGCAGCAGAAACAAGCAGTGAATATGACATCAACACACATCTTTTTAGATTAGTTATTTTGGATGTTTTTGCTGTTATTAGAAAGGAACAGCAGAGAGAGAAAAGAAATGTCGGGCAAGAGAGTAGAGCAATGAGATGCACTGAATGTCCAGCAGGATGGGAATCGAAATGATGGCCTTTGTGCCAATGTCATATAGGTAAAAATCATTTAGCTATCACTTTTGTTGGGCTCAAATGGCACATTTGTAAGGCAACAGCTGCTTATCTATTCAGAACAACACTGTCATTCATTCTGAGGCATCTTTGTGTCTACTTAATAAGTGTAACTTTGACTCTCTTTTAGCTCAGTTTTTGGTATCCACCAGCGGTTGAGGGAAATGTGTTGCTTTTTAACTGTTAATAACTAAGTTCTGCAGCTAGCCTCTAACCTTAGCTGTCTGATGTTTGCTGCTGAGCACGTTGTATTAAGTGTGCTCCTTACTGAAGCCATAAAAATGCTATGAGAGCAACGAAAGTAAACCCAAACAGTACAATGATGGTCAAGTCAGATAAATAACGAGTTGAAACTCAATAAAAAGCTATATAATTCTCTACAGGTGACACCTTTAACGTTGTTTAACAGAAAAATATGAATCATAGCTACATTAATTTACTGCTAATTCCCCTGATTTCCAAGAGGGAACCCTCCCAAGGGATTAATAAAGTTTCTGTCTGTCTGTCTGTCCGTCTGTCCGTCTGTCCGTCTGTCTGTCTGTCTGTCTGTCTGTCTGTCTAATGCAAACATAACATTATACTGCAGCATCACATTGAAAGTTTTTATGGTGACGCAATTGCAGGAAATGTAGCACTAAGTTAAGTGCTGACCGAGAGTTTATTCAAAGCATGTCTACAAAACAAGACAGCTGTCACTGTGGCTTTTGTTTCTCAGAGGATCAGCTGTAAAATCCGCAGGGAGAAAAGGAACAGTGGTAACAGTGACTTTGTCAAATCAACCAGGACTAAAATCTTAAAAACTACAATTTTAAAATAAAGTCAGTGACTCTAATCAAATACAGCTTTTGTCAAGTTTAGTGAATATCTCCTCACAGTCTGCTAGCTGACAGTTCAGTGTGGACTGTAAAAACATCTGGTGTTTTTACAGAGAACTGACTCTATAAACCAGAAACAAAGTGGTCCAAACAACACTACACCTGCGACTCCTGTGCATTTTGGAGCTTGTGCACAAGAGGTAAATATAGGTAAATATTGACAGCCTTTCTTCAGAGTTGCAGACTCCACCTTTAAGGTATAGTCTATCATTTTAAGTAGTTACCTCTGTGCTGTGGGGATGTCATCAGCTTTGAAGATGTAAAACAGTGTATTTTTGTGATACAGCTTGAACTGCAGCTTCTGAGCCGGCCCGTTCTTCTCCTCTCTCAGGAAGAAACCCAGCAAAGGTTGACTCTCCAACGCTGCCACATCCTACACAGAGAAAACACTGATCAACCTAAAGGCAGGAAAACTGCACCGAGTTCAGAATGACCTCATCTCACAAAGTTAGAGTACCTCACTGGCAGCGTAGGTGTACAGGACTTTATTCTTAATGACGAACCACAGCCTCTTCCACTGCTTCTTGTTGCCTTTTGACCTGTTCAAGTAGCCGCTCATGGAGGAGTTCTCTGTGTTGGCGGACACCTGGACAGACAGCATGAGAAACTAAATGTCAACATCATTACTAAACCAAAGGTGAAAAACCTATGACACAGAACCTCAAAGCCAAGCCTGTTCATGTTCCTCACCTCTTTTAGTGCAGCAGGAATCTTTTTCTGTTTTCTAGTGAAGGAGAACGCTCCAGATTTGATGGGAGAAACTGATGTTGAGGCACAGCGGTCACCTATAAACAACCACAGTTCAATGAATACATCAAAACCATTCAGTTATACAGGGAAAAATAATTAACTAATCTCATGAAAACACTAAAGACATCGATGTGTTTGCCGGTTCCTACTGAAGATAACTGAACCAGGTCATGAATATATAAATATACAGTTCCATCTTTAAAAATAGATAAATCATTTCCTTAATAATGTCTTTAAACCTCTGAACACCAAAACCCACTAGCAGAATGGAAAGGTAGGTTTTTTCTTTAAAAAAATCACCAAAATTAGACCATTTATGTGTCAGAAACTGTAAAAACAGGAAGAATCTTCAACTTTCTGACAGTTCTTGAACTAATCACATGGGACTTTCTACAATTTCTAAGCGTCTGCTAAATAATTTCTATTGATTTAGCAGACGCTTTTATCCAAAGCGATGTACATAGGTAGGTAGGCGGGGCAGCATTAAGGACCTTGCCTAAGGGTCCTCACTGGATACCTGCACCCTGACCGGGATTTGAACCACCGATCTCTCATGCCAAGGTCTGGGGTGTTACTCACTGAGCTATCCAGCTGCTTTCGATGGCCTTATTTAAAAATTTGCCAAAAATGAACTGTTCTGTAAAAAAAACTAAAATTCTGTGCTCCTTAGCACAAACGAACAGAGATTCAGCTGCATCCAACAGCTACATAACAAATTGTAGGGACTTTGTGGTTGAACTTGGCTGAACTGTAGGCAGTGTATATAGTGTACAGAGTATATAGCAGACATTTCTCTCTCTATATATAGAGTTTCTATAACTATGGTATGTAAAATGATTATTTTTCCGGTATTGGTAACACGTGGGTACCTGGAAAAATTTTGTAAATATAGACGTTTTTTCAGAAATTCAACTTTTGTTTATTCTTTCTTTATGATTTATACCATGATACCTTTACTATACTGCACAAAAGACATGTTTTAGTTCTCTCTGCTAGTCATAGTTTTGCTGTTTCCATAGAGGTGCAGTGAAAATGAGGCCACTGTGAGACTAAATGAGTTGGGAACAACACCCAGAAACTGCTTTGAATTTAGAGGGTTAAACAATGATATTCAGACAGTCTGGAATAGTGCATTTGTTGGGGACTATGTAATCCACATGTGATGCTGTAGTAAGTACTTCTGTCTGAGGTTGAATTAATTCACTGTAATGAAGACATGCACAACTCAATGCTACACTGGGGCTCACTGATGTGTTTAGTAGATTTTGGACAACAATGGAGTTCTGTGGTGCAGAGGAATAACACACATGAAGCTTTTGACTTGATACTGAGGTCAGATCATTGATACTTTTGTTCTCAATAAGAAACCCCTAAACCCAGATATCCTGCTGCTGATTATCCAGTTCACTCACTGTTCTCCTGCAGCTTGGCAAAGCAGTGATCACACACACGAGCTGGTTGGTTCTTCAAGTACTCCAGGTAGTACTTATTGGCAGAGCAGGCCTGACACACCACCTGTCAGACACACATAACGGCTATGAGAGGAGAGGTATTTAAATACCGTACTGCAGGAGAAGCAATAGTCGCAGTGGGACAGACCTTTCCACAGGCGCGACAGTGATGCCTCCTCCAGGTGAGGGTGAACTCGCAGGTACAGATCATGCACATGGTGGCCCTCAGGTCTGGGATCCAGATGGGAGCCTTAGAGCCTAACGGGGCCCCACTGTCGACAACACCCTCTGCCTGAGAGGAGAGACACTGAGGGTTAGTACAACAGCATTCAGGGTGAAATCGTTCTCAAAGCACTAAGTACACAGATTTATCGTTTTACCTCTTCCTGACTTCGGCTCGATATGAAGGTGATTTTCTTCTTCGTGTAGTCGTCTATGGCCTTGGCGATGGCCTCCAGCCACTCATCTCTCTCCGTAGCTGAGCTGCAAACACAAAGCACATCATTACTCAGCTGCAGCAAAGACAACCACTCTGCTTTATAAATGTTTCCAGCTCATAGCGTGCAAAATCGGATGCTGCAGTCGATCAGTAAGACCGAGGACTGACCTGGCCGACAGGATGAAGGAGCGCTCAACGCTTTCAATGTTCAGCTCGTTCTGATAGGCCTCCTGGCTGGGCTTACTCACCTGGAAAACACAGCACAAACCCATAAATAACAACATCACCAGAGACTGAGTACGATAAGAAGTGTGTGAGCCGTGTTGTTGCACAGAAGCATCAATAATTCAAGACAGTCAGTACTTCAATGAAGTAAAGTGAAGTCTGGGATTTAAAAACACCAAACAAACAA